>WAAG01055684.1:147977-235440 GCA_013390105.1 Tichodroma muraria | reverse complement strand
TAGCCCAGCCCCAGCCAGCACAGGGCTCTTAATAATCCTTGACAGCCCATACCAGTCTCACCAGGAGCTTCCCCCACACCCTGGCCATGGGTTCTGGAGCCTCATTTCAGCCCCACCTGGGGCTTCTAGTCCCCTCCTGGACAAAGGCTTAGGTGTGGCTCTCTCCAGCCCTGTCTCTTGCACAGCCCTGAGGTCTGTATTGTAGGCATCCTGTCTTCAGCCCTGCCCTCAGCCTTGTCTCCTTCAGCTCTTGAGTGGATCCTGACCATGCCTCATCCCCTCACTCTGCTGAGGGCTGTCCATGGACCTCCAGAACCCCCCAGGTCTGCCTGCCATGTGTGGATCCTGCAGGATGGTACCTGTCACTGAGGGCATGGACAGTGCTGGGGTCACCCGTGCACCCAGCTGCCCGCTCCCTTCTCTGTATCCCGATGTCCTCCACTGAAATGGGAAGTGGCACAAAACTCCTCCAAGTTTTTTTATGGGATCTTCATCCTCAACCTTGTCCTGGTAGGAAACCCTCTGAGGAAACATTTTCATGAAGGTTGGGATAGCTGGGATACCAGGAGAAGACCAAGGAACCCTTCCCTGGAGGTGTCCAAGGCCAGGTGGACAGGGCTCTGATCAACCTGTGTTAGTGGAAGGTGTTCCTGCCCTTGGCAGGGGGCTGGAACAAGATGATCTTTAAGGTCCCTTCCAACCCAAAATATCCAATGATTCTCAGCTAGCTGGATGATGATCCAGCCTCTTGCTTTGCCATCTCCCCTGGAGACTTTGCTGGTAGGGGGCAAAAATCTTCTCAAAGTTGTCCATCAGAGGCTGAGAGCTGCTGGCCTCCCCGGGGAGATGGATCAGGCAGGCCATGCACAGTGCCTGCCTGTTTGCCAGTGCTCCTGCTCACTGGGCGTGACAAAAGGGTCAGGGTAAGGGTTTCAGATGACACTCAGAGCAGGAGGAACATCCCCCACAAAACTCGGTGTGTGGGAGCACAGTGGTTTTGGAGAGGAAGCGGGCGGTGTGGGCTGAGAATCCAACCTGCTCAAACACAGACTCAGTTTTCATCCTGCTGAGTCAGAGCAGATTCAGGTTCTTGGAGGTTTAGAAATATAGATTAACTAGTTTTCCTCTCTACTAGGGGAGTCTCTTCTCCTTTCCCATGTTAATCTGCAGGAGCAGAGTATCAGAAATTCCCCCTGGGATAGTCTCAAATTGCTGCGGTCTGAAAAAGAGTGTTGGGACTCTTATAAGGGACCATCACACTCCTTTTGTGATGGGCAGCAGAAAGAGGGTTTGGACTGTTCTTAGAAAAGGATGGAACTTTGTGGAAATGGGGTCAGAAATGTGCAGTAAAATTAAGCCCTGGATATTTCATTCCAAAATAATTCTGGATGTGCTGCCACCTGACTGTGTCTTGCAGTGTCTCCGTGCTCTTGCCCCTTCTGCCTGCCCTGCATCTGCCCCGGAACGATCCATCCACCAGTGCTCCTCCTCTAATTGAAACTTCCATCACGGCTGTGGACCAGATGGCACCAATCCTTCTGGCACAGCCCCAGCACAGCCCCAGAATGCTGTGAATCAGCTGCCCCAGGCTGAATTAGCTGCCTGTGTCAAATATTTAACTTTAACATTTTTTGTGAGAGTGCATCATGTAGATAATTGTTTTGGCTTTTTCTCTGTCCAGTCCAGAGCAATAACTTATGTTCAGTCCTTACATATCTTTTTGGCTCATTGTTTTGGTCCCGTCAATCCCTTTACTGGAACCTATCACACACTGGACTGTGAGCCTTTGAGGGAAAATAAACGGGTCTTTATAAACCTCCTGGAAAGGTGACTCCCCCTATCCTGACTGAGGACACCATAAAACAAACAAGGGGAAAATAAGCTCGACTTTCAAAAGTCCTTGAAGCCCGTTTTTACAGCAATTCATTAGTTTATGCCAGTGTAAGGTGACACTGTCAGTCAGCTTTGCTTTGTGCTAGTGGCAAATTACGTGATGGTTCCTCACTCTTACAATGAATCCTGAATCTTGTGATGTTTGTTGCTTTCTAAATGCCTGGATGTTTGCAGTCACATGACAATCCGAGACGTCAATTTTTATGCTGTTTCTACATGTCACAGTCCTAGGGAGATAGTTGAACACCTCCCCAGTGGACCTGAAAACAAAGATAGAAGACAAATAGACCTCACAGGAGTCTGAGGTTTCTTTGTTTGCCTATTTTCTCGTTGCTTTTCAAAGCAAAATACTTCAGTCATTTTTCAATCCAGTGTCACAATTTGGGGAACTTTCAACCATGGAGGTTGGTAATATTTTATTTAGATTGCAGCTCTGTTTGCCTGTATGTCCTCTTCAGGCTTGCTTTCTATCCTGACATTTAGACCACAAGCATTTTTTCTTCAGGCACAATGTGTACAGAAGTTGGACTGGCAGCTGGTAAGCAATCAGAGCACTGCTCACCTTTTCTTATCTAAAGTCTTCTAGGGAAAGAAATGCTCCACGGCAAGGTTTTGGACGGCTTTGGAAAGTACTGTCCTGAAGTTCTGATAAGGCTGCCCTCCTCCTAGGCGACTTTGGGTTTCCCCACACTCCACTCCCTGCTCCAATTTCTAGCTCTCCCAAACATGGAAACTGGAAAATAATGGAAAAAAGGAGGCAGGGCTGCCCTTTCAGAAGGCATTTTATAATGTCACTGTGTCTCCCTGCTCACAGCCCGTAGGTGCTGATGGTGTTTACAGGAAATGCCATGAGTAACTTGCAAAGCGAAAGCGTTGTGTGCTCTCGGGTCGGGGCCTGTCTGACTGGGAAGTGTCCTGCTGTGTGGAACAAGGGCTGGGCCAGCTGCCTCCCCATCAGCCTGCCATGCCAGAGGCTTGGAGAGGCCAGGGTAGGGAGAAGGGTCTGCCGACAAGGCTGTGCAATGCTCCTTCTAATATTGGCGTAGAAGAGCAAGGACAGCTCACGGATGGATTCCTTCCATAAATTTGCCACCTTCCTGGAGGAAGCCATTTCTAGAGCCTTCTTTACCTTATCCTCTTGTATACTCCCTGCAGGATACAGCAGAGCACCAAAGCCTTTTCCATCTCCCCATCTCAGCCCAACAGCCTGCAACACTTTTCTCCTGCAGGACTCAAAGTGCATCCGACTGTCCCACCAAATTCCCTCCCTCAGTGAAAGTCCTTGAGTTTCTGCTGTCCACACCAGGCTCTGTGCTGCTGGAACTTCTAATTTAAAGCAAGCAATCAACATCCCTCCCACTACTCTGCACCAGGGTCTGTAGCCTAAAGGAACCTGAACATTCCTGCAAAAATGTGAGAAAGATCCAGCCTTGGTTCTCATACCGTTCCACTGCAAAACTCTGAGGGACTTTCATACACCGAGGCTCCTCCCTAGTGACTGATATTTGCCCGTGTGTGTCTTGGACAGGTCTGTGTGTGCCACACTTGGCTGCAGACCTACCTGACTTCCCACAGCAGGGATGCCTTCGCCCCACAAGTTCCTTTTGTACCCCCTGACTGCTCTTCCCTGCTCCCAGGACTCTCACCAGCTCCCTTCAACAAAGCCACTTTTGCTCCCTGCTTCTCCCATTCCTCTTGGTTTCTGCTCATCCGACAGCTTCATATGCACATCTCCTTCCTCTCTCTCCCCCTCACAATATCAAGATGCTTTATCTACCCATCCATTTTTACACAGGGGGTGTTTAGACTTTTGTCTTTTTTCTCTGTCTTCTGCACCCTTTAGTTGTGCTTGGGGGTTAAATAGGAGAGCTCAAATGCCTCAGCAGAAAAGGGAGATGTGGAGGTGAGAAAATTCCCCAACATGATTAAAAGGAAGTCTACACTGCAATCTGTATGGCCTGGTACAGGGAGGGCTTTAATGGTGCAGAAGATGCCCTCTACCACAGGAGTCACTTGCAGAGACTCAGCTGAGCTGTGCAACACCAAAGGAGCAGGTCCCCCAGGAAGGAGCCTTGAGAGTCCCTCCCTGAGCCCAGATCCCTCACACCACTGCTGCGAGGGGCAGCACCCCTTCTCCCAGTCCAGAATCAGAGCTGGGTTCGACGTTTCTGTGGATTAACACCTGGGCTGAGGTGACCCCTCCAGGCACTGCCTGAAAAGAGGCACAGTGTTGAAAAGACTCAAGTTCAGGAGTCCCTTACAGGGATCAACAGAGCACAGACAGCTCTTAGTGCGTGGCTGCTGAGCTCTCCAGGTAATCCTGTTCATGTGCCCAGAAACTGCGCACTGTGGTGTGGAAGAAAGGATTACAAGCAACCTTAGCTCTGAGAAGTCACAGTTGTGCTAATTACCAAATAAGAGGGACAGCCTTGCTTTCGATGGGTTGCAGCTGAGACTAATGAAGATAGGTGTGGTAAAAGGGGTGGGTTGGCTGGCCAAAAGGAGTCTAAGAGCCTTCAGATGAAGAGGAACCCTTGAAGAAGAAGAAGACCTGGAGGAAGAGAGCTTTGAGAAGGTAGAGGAGTCTTCTGTTGAAGAGAAGCCTTTGTGGGGTCACATGGGCTGCTCTTTGTGTGTGTGACTGTCCCAACTGAGACAGTGCACTGCTGATTTTCCAATTCTTGAGCATCTCAGGAGCTCTGTCTGCCCTGCTCCTCTGATTTTCCAATTCCTGAATGCCTCAGGAGCTCCCTCTGCTCTGTTCCTTCCCTCCCTGAACTTTGTTGAAATGCTCCACTTGTCATTGAGAGTGCAAATCTGGGTTAGACAATGCAGTTTCTTCCCTGTAAGTGCTGGTACAAAAATGGAGGTGAACTGGGAAAGGTGTGTGGGAAGGAGGAGAGAGGTATGGTGCAGTATCTGTACAACCCCCTGTTTCACAGGAGAACATCAGCCCAGCTAAGAGCTCTAACACCCTCTGTGAGCAGGGTGGGTAACACTGAACCCAGCTGTGCCTCCAACACCACCTGAGGAGTCAGAGCTCTGTTTCCATCTTGTGTCCCAGCAGAAATGCAGGGTATCAGCTGAGCATGGTCCCCAGCCTTTATCACCATTCCATTGACAAACAGCATCTTCAGTTTGGGGAAAAAAAATAAATCCCACTCCTAAGAGACTGCAAAGGAACCACTCCAGGTTTTAGAAGTGGTGGAGTGTTATAGCTGCTTTCAGTCTCTGCTCGCTCTTCACCCTGTCTTGTGCCTGCTGTGGTTCCCATGCCTGCTGTGCCTTTTTCTAGGCCATTACAGGTTTGGCAAATTTGGGAAATTGGACAAGGCGAGAACTGAAGCTGCAGTTGGGAGAAGGCAGCAGAAACCCTAATGTGTGCCTCGTAGCAGGGTTTATTTAGCTGGGGAACTCCTTCCCAGTGTAGGACAATCCTGTTAAGTACACAGTGCTTTTCCTTCCCTTTCCCTTGCTTGATCCCTGCTGGAATCACCTGCACTGCCGTTGGCAGAGAACAGCAGGACCTGCCTCTGTGGCCAACCATTTCCTGAGTGCTCCATTTGCAGCTTGGAGGCTCAGCTTCCCCCTCTGACCACCCCTGCACTCCTTTTGCACAGAACGTTGTCTCTATTTTGGTTCACTCTCATTTTTGTCACTGCTTGAAGACATTCAAGGGAGAGGGTGGTGAGTAAGTTCTGGGATGAGAACTCTCTCCACATGGGATGCAAAGTGCAGTGCAACTTTCATGTCTGATTTCTCTCCTTGGACTCCAGACCAAGCCAGCCCATCCTCCCTCATTTGCTTGGTTATCTCTGGCCGAATGAGTTCTTTTGCATCTGATTTTGCCAGGCTGAGCTGCGTCCCTCTGAGCTGGCATGCTGCACACTGGCCGGTATCACTTCCCTCCAGCTCCTCGCCTGCACTAGGGGTGCACACCACTCTGAGCACTGAGAGACTGAGAACAAGAACAGATCTCAGTGCCAGCATCTGTAAGGAATGATCCTGCTGGCAGCTGTCACAGCTGAGCTCCAGAAACACATCGGGAAAGGGGTGTACCCACCCCCGGGGGCAAAGGGTGACACTGGCTGTTCCTGGCACTTCTCCCTGATCTTTGCAGAAAGGAAAAGATGAAAGCAGCACATTTTGCACCTGTCCCGACAGAACAGTTGATTTAATGCTCCCTCCTTTTCCCAGGGTGTAGCAGCCTGGGGAGGTGGAGGAACATGGAGGCATTAGGGATATGGGAGGACTTGGAGGGAGACGGGGGGGTGGCAGATCTGGGGCAGGTGGGGAGCAGCATCCCGTGAGCAGGTCCCTGGTGGAGGACACCAGGTTTATCTGGGAAGAGAAAAGAATCACAAAATGGTTTGGGTTGGAAGGGACCTTAAAGATCAGCCAGTTCCAACCCCCCTGCCGTGGGCAGGGACACCTTTCACTGGAATGAGTACAGTATAAAGGTGGCTGTGAGGCAGCTGCAGCCCAGGTGCTTGCAGGGGTGTGCTGGGCTGGAAATGGCTCTGCCTGGCACATCCCAGCTGCCACGTATAGGGCTGAGAGCCCCTGCTTAGCTGAGGCTGTTGGTTGGGCTGTCTCTGTACAGTTAAAGCAATATCCTGGAATAAACTTAGCTTTCTCAAAAGAATGTGAGCAAATCTATGTTTCATTTTCTTCTGTTATTTTAACGATAATCTTCCTTTGACTTTGTGTAATATCTGTGGCATGTATGACAAGTCAAATGCCTCAGGCCTCTTCCTGCTTTGCTGTAGCACAAACACACAAAAACTGATATTAGTTTTGTCTCCTTAAATGTCTCCTTTTGGCTTCATTAGAAGAGTTATAACTCATATTAGGTTGTGCTTGTACTTCCATGAAAGATTTAAGTGTGGGGTTTTTTTTTTCCCCAACCAAGAAACATTTTTGTACCAACCTTGTTGTTTGGTTAAATTCTCAAATATTTTCTTTCAGTCTCCTTCAGCCATAAGTATAACTATCTTGGACATCTGGGTGCTTCCAGTTTTACTCTGTTGAGTTTCCTTATAGCTGGAAATGTGTCCTGCAGTTTTTCATTTGTCATGGCCATACTGTCTCCACCGAGCACCTGCTCTTAATGAGCCCAAATACTTGAAATGCCTTTCACCTAATCCTAATTACTTCTTCTGCCTGATTCCATTGGAAACTGTTTTCTTCCAGATTCCCCTTATTATCTGTTTATCTAACTCTTGTACCCCTTCCCTAGTCGTGGAAGTGTGAGTCATTTATAGAGTCACTGAACAGTTTGGGTTGGAAGGGACCTTCAAAAATCACTTCAACTCCCTTCCACAGGCAGGTACAGCTGTTCAGCCTGGAGAAGGGGAGGCTGAGGGGTGACCTCACTGCAGTCACAGCTTCCTCGTGAGGGGAAGAGGAGGGGCAGGCACTGACCTCTGCTCGGTGGTGACAGTGACAGGACCCGAGGGAATGGCCTGAAGTTGTGTCAGGGGAGGTTGAGGTTGGGTATTAAGAAAAAGGTTCTTCCCCAGAGGGTGGCTGGGCACTGAACAGGCTCCCCAGGGCAGTGGTCACAGCACTGGCCTGGCAGAGCTCAAGGAGTATTAGGACAATGCCATCTTGTTGGGTTGAAAGCCCAGCTCGTCTGGAGATCTTCTGAGACATTTCGGGATCAAGAGATGTGAAGGTCATTACAGCAGTGTCCTGCTACAGACACTCCACAGAGACTCCTGCAGGCTCCCTCCACACCTGCACAGAAGGTGACAGACAGGCTCCTCTCCCTTTGGATAAGCCTGCTCAGACCGGAGGAATTTTGCTGTGTCTGAAGGAAGGAGTTTGATTCTTCCCCATGACCTGCTTCAAGCAAAGCCACAGCAACCAAATGGACCATGCTGTGTGAAATGCAGAGTCACACTGGTGTGAGTCAAACATTCCCCTCTGGTGCTGGAGGGCTCGGCTGAGGAGCAAAACAAAGGCAAATACATCAGCAGCTCAAAGTGGATGGGGTTTTTATTTGCTTTTTTCGTGGCAGAAGCCCAGAAGACTGACTGAGATCAAAAAGTAACGTATCACCTTGAGGTCTGTGGAGGAGCAGAGAGGTGTTGAAATCTCCCACCATTTCCATCATCAAAAGCTTCAGGAGTTTTCTTCCCTCGTGTGTTTTCATAGCCAGCCTCGAGGAGAGCAACTGTTCAAAAGGGACATTAGGTGTACCTTCTGTTGGCTGAACCAATTAAAACTGCCCTTCAATGTCACCAGGAGCACACACACACACACAAAAGGAAAATTTAAGGAGGAAAAGAGAAACGAGCAAGAGTCTCACTGAGGGAGCTGGCTAGGGACTATACTGATGTGCTTCAAGGTCATGAGCTTGACTTCAGATAAGGTTAGAAACAGATTAAAATTTCTACTGGTGGCTGCTCAGTAGTGTATATGAAGTTAATGGATAGTCTCTTGTAGACATTTAATTTAAAGAGATAACTGCTATATGTTTAGTAAAAAAATCCCCAAATAAAAATTTTAAAGCTGTTGATGAGCTGATGCATGTGGAAATGAATAACAAAGCTCTCTGAAGTCTTTCGTAATACTTTATTAAAATATGATGTATTCAGACCTCTTCAGTCCTGAACTGTCCTCGTTGTTGGGGTTGAATTGTGGAGCTTAAGGACAGAGCTGTTGGCAGAGGATCTTATGTCTGTTTGCAACACATCAAAATAAAAGGTTTGGTTTTACCAGTAGGGCATAGCTGCCATTACAGATAATTTTTAATGGGCCATGAGGTAGCAGCAGTGTCCAAATTCTGGCCATCTTCCATACAACATCCTCACAACTTCCTACAACTTCCTAAGAACACCTTGTGTGGAAAAATGCAGCAGCTTTATGTTGTGTACCTTGTTGAGAAGGGAAGACAGTGCTCCTGGCATAGGACTGTGACAACTTGGAGGAGTCCTATGGTGCTGAGCTCTGTTTTTGCTGAGTTCACCTGTTAAAGGTGAAAGTAACAATAACATTAAATTTGGCTTTTGCTCACATTTTTATTTATTTTAAAATACTTCCCAAACTTCTGTACTGCAGTAAATCTTTCATCTCTTTGGTTTCAGTCAGCTTTGGATAACAGAAGCTACACATGCTATTAGTATCAGACCTGATATTAGTATTTTCATAATAGTAAAGCCTTCCATTTTTGTAAAGCAGGGTGAAAGAAGAGACTAAAACCGTTTTGTTTGTGATCCTGTATATTCACCAACAAGGTACTCAAAATCCACTTGTCCATGCCAAGGTCACAACCTGTCCTCACCACGAAGCTCAAGTGCCACTTCTCTGATCTCCAAGGTATCCTTGTCCCCCCTCAGACAAGGATATGAGAGGGTGATGTCTCCAGCAACACACCAAGAAGGGCTGGAGCATTCATCCCACTGCAGCTGAAGAAGGAAATTGCTATCACCCTGCCAAAGCAAACAGCTAAAATATGAAAGTCAAGGAACTCAGTCAAATTAGCTTGACACAAAGACAGGGTGGTGCCAATCAGACACAATTCTTTGGGGTTTTTGCCTTGGTGGTTTTAATATTTTTTCTTGCCTTTCACATCTTTTTGCTTGAAAACAGAAACTGTTTTGAAGGTCAAAACTCCGAGAGGCAGAAGTGGTAGAGAAATCTCAAATAATTTCACAGTCATGCTCTGTTGCCCCCTCCTACTGCTAAGAACTCCTGATGTAAAACATCCCCAAAGCAGTCGCAAATCAAGCATCCAGTGGAGGTCCAGTGTGTCCCTCAATGGTTTTGTTTTCCAAGATTCCTGTCTGCATGTACTCACAATTGCATATTGGTTTCTGCTTCCAGAAAATCTGACTTCCTCCTGTCTCTTCCTCCTCAGAGGAATGCTGTGGTTTTATGTGGGATGAGTGACACTTGTGACAGATGAGCTGCCAAAACATGGCAAAATCCTGGGAGTCTGCAACACCAACAGTGACTTTGGTGTTTGCATTTCCCTGCTGGAGATGGTAGATATTTTGCATTTTGCTATCACTTTTCTTACATATACAGCCCAAATATGTTCAGGAGGGGTAAACTTCCAGTGATGTGGTTTTCCAGTGTTGTGTTGCTGTGACAGGGAGAAGCTGGACTCAGTTCTCAGGCATCATAATACAACATTTATCTTGCCACAGGACCATTTTCAATCTTTGCTGCCTACCTGGAGTGACCCCTTTCCTAAATGATTGCCTTTTCCCTGTACTGTCAGGATAAATCCCTGCAATCCACACCATACCTGTCCCTGTGTTCATCTACTACTTACACAGAAAGTACTACACCATCATGCATAATTCATTCTCTTAATTAAAATGTAAATTTATTGTCAGCATTTTGGGGTGATTAAATCACCATTGTAGGAATTGGTTTAAATTCTGTATCTGGAGTTCATTTTGCTAAAATAAACAAAGGATACTTCGTGCTGTTTGCAGTCAGATTGATCACCAAGTGAGACAGAACTGAACTTCCAGGGCAGAGAGGTCAGTCTGTGTGTGTCTGATATTCAAGAGAGTGTGAATCCACTTTGCTATAAAGTGAACTGGCTTTCTCTCAAGGTATTACCTGCCTGCATTTTAGGCTTGGCATAGACAGGAAGGAGTATTTGTAACTGTATTTCACCACACACAAAAATGCAGACTATTTTACTGGCCTCAAACTGATCCTCAGGAGCCTTCAGAAGGATGTTGAGTGGTTTGCTGTGCTTACTGTAAACAATTGACTTACCAGAGCGTCTTGCAGGTTGGGCTTCATTCCTCATAGACCTCGAAACCTCACATGCCATTTGCTGTCCATTAAATAAATGATTAAGTACATGAAAAAAAAAAAAAATTTAAAAAATAGCATTTTCCACGGTTATGGGGTAATGACAGAGCGCCCTGTGCGGGGCTTAGTTGTAATTCTTAGTGTTTTCCCCATCCTCCCTCAAAGCAATAAAATCCTTACATTAAAAAAGAACGCAGAGAAGGTGGTCTTGGGGCTGTGGATAAGGCACACGGAGCTCTTCATGAAAGGAAACAGTCATTGGGCTACTCATGGGGAGAGAGAGTGAGAAAATTCCCAGCTCCACCATACAAAGAGTCATAGGGATTAGGAGTGTTTCACCAGCAGGCTTTGGAATTCTTTCCCTGTAACAAAAACATGACCTCTCCCCTGCCTACGCCCTGTCTCCGTCTGTCTCTGTCTGTCTGTCTCTCCTGTGGACAAGCAGACAGAAGGGCATTTCAGCTTTTGGGGAGAGCTTGGGACTGAACAGAAGTCTCTTGGATATGGAAGGAAAATGCTTTGCTTTGCCATTCCCCGAAGTCACATTATTCTTATGCTACACATGACTCTCTTGGAAAATCTGGGACTCATTACCCACCTTCTGCCCCGGCCTTCTGGCTTCAGGAATATGCAGGGAGTTTCAAGATCAGCTCCAAGCTGCGCCGTGAGAGTGCAGTTGGCCGCGGGGCAGCCAGGCTCTGTGTGTGGCTCCTGGTGTCCCCACGCCCAGCCCTGCTGCACCATTCCCACCAGCCAAGCAGGGAAAGGAGAGCCGGAGCAGGAGTGGGCCACCAGCTGCCCCTCGTACCTCACTGCTTGGCAACACAGGAGCAATTCCAGAGGAGCCAGCTTCCAGCCGTCTCCAGATTGCAGTGGACTGGAGGAGGCAGAGTCTGCCATTTACTTTCTAGGCCATGTTTTGACAGATTCTCAGTTCAAATTAGGTTCCCTGTCATTGCCCTTTCAGTGCAGGACGACGGCTCTACCAGAGGTCCTCTGCAGTGGGAGATGTCCAGAGCTGCTGGAGAGGCACTGCCCCTTCTCCTGGTCTCTCCTGGGCCTCAGGGCAGCCAGGAGGGGATCCAGGCAGGGTTTTGGCAGGCACGTGCATGCAGGGACACAAGGGACAGCGAGAGGAACGGCGTCAGCAGCGGGGCCCTCGCTCGGTGTCAGGGGCTGGTTTGAAAGTCGGTCGCCAGAGCCGCCTGACGTCAGTTCTGTCGCTGTAGGAAGTATCAAGTTAAACTGATAATTATCTACAGCACGTGTACGAATTACGAACCTTTTGATGTTCAGGCTCATGTGTTTTGAGTTAGCCAGCACATCTTAATCAGATTTTCTTTTCCTTTTAAACGAAGATTTCAAGCTTTCTTATCTCCCATTCCCTTCTCCTCCTTTGAACTTTTACTTCACCGAGATTTTCACGGGCGCAGCCTTTCCTCAGCCAGGTCTCACCAGCTCCCATGCGCAAAGCCAGCTCAGCAAGGTAACATGGCAAGTGTTGTTGGGTTTGCAGTAAGGAAAACAAGGAGCTCTTTGTCACTACTATTCTTCCTGCAATATTAAAATGTACCTTATCAATGGCACTGTGTAGTGGAAGGGAGAGAAAGAGGAGAAAAACAGACCCTCAAGAGAGGCTCTGGTGAGTCCAATAAAAGTCTGCCTTTCTTGAGAATGAACAATTTCCTCACTGGTGCGGCAAGCCTGAAGAAAGCAAACCCTGAAACTCATCAGCTGCTTGCAAAATTCAGTGTCTTTGTCCTAACCACAAACACTTCACCAGCACCCCACCCGCCACAAAGCACAATAGCTCATTCTCTCTATGGCCCTCCAAATTTTTCACAGATATTAGTCAATGTTTTTGTTTAATTATTACAGCTTTACTTTATTACTCTCCATTTTTTAATAAGGATAAATCACTCATGCTGCTTTAGCCCAGCACCCTTTTTATTTTTTAATTATTTATAACACAATCTGATTTCAAAGCTGTGTTTATGGATGAATTGAGGAAGAAGGGTGTAATCGGCTCATTTCAAAATCATGTCTGAAATGTTTCTTTGTCACTTTTAATGGCCTGTATTCCCCCTGAGGGGTTCAGGTGCTGGCCAGTGTTAGCTGACCTTGCTGTAGCTGGGTATGAGACACAGAACTTTCCCACTGCATCACTCTGCACCTCCCTTGGGCTCGTCCCTCTGCCATTCCTATTGTGCCTGTAGACATCTGTTCCTCGTGCAGGAGACTGGATGGGATCTCCAAGTCACTGAGCTCAGGTCTCTGCTACAGTCATGACTGTCTCCTACCACCCCTTCCATAAACTCTGTGAGCTCCAAAGTTAGGGGTTTGCTTGCTGCCTCTGCCAGGAGGGACATGGCTGCCGTGGAGGGTGGTGCCTGTGATGGTGAATGACAAGGATGTGGTGACACCTGCACCCTGTTCCAAGCCCCAGGCCAGACCCCACTCTCTGGGATGAGGAATGGCTACAGCCTGGATCCTGCCTGGTGCCTGCCCTGAGGTCCCTGTGGCCACCACGAGCCATCCACAAGGCCTGGGAGAGGGCCAGGCAGAGCCCCAACATCAGGAATGGTGGCTGAGCACATGCAGTGGCTTGGCAGGATTATCTCACAGCCAGGCCAGAGTGATTTCCTAGGTGGATTACTCCCAGAGCTTCAGGGAGAGGATGCCATTTCTGGAGTCTCACACAGAGCCCTCGTGGGGCTGTTTCTGCCCCTGCTTGCCCAGCAGTAGCCAAAGGGCTGCCTCCAAGCCACACACTGCTCAGGCTCCTGGTGACCCTTGGTGCCCACCTGCCCATTGCCATTGCAGGGAAGGTTTTTGCAGCTGAGAAGAGCTTTCAGAGGACAGCTGCATTTCATAAGGCTCCTGAACAGCATTGTCAAGGGAGCAGGCAGTGAGCTGACAACTTTTGGGTCAGTCCCAGAACAGCTTGCCAGGGAAGCCTATCAAGCCCCAGTAATCGGGTTTGATTTAAATCTTTCTCCTTCTCATCACCCTTTCTGGATTAAGTCATCTCCACCGAATGAGAGACTGTACTGGGAGAGCAGCTTTTGAGCTCACTTGTTCTCCTCTGGTCAGCTGTTTGGTGAATGCTTAGAGTTATTTCCTTGGGCACTCAGGATTTGTGCTGGCTGCAGTGGGGTTTGTGACACGGGAGAAAGAGTGTCTGTGAACCCTGACATTTTGGGATTTTATGTACTGAGGGAGGCGACCTCAGAGGGCATTTTCTCTTGCTTTCCCCCTCTGTTTCTCACTCTGAAACAAATGCAGCTCTTCACCTGAGGCTACAAGCTTGCACAGGCTTCCCTTGTGAGTAAGCAGCGCCCTGGTTCCGAGCACAAAGCTCTCTGTGTGCTGCGAGGCCACAAGGACACGGGGGGAGCTGGCAGGGTTACCTGGTCCTGCTCTCTCCTTTCAGTGTGTCCCAGAGCTGTGACAGAGGAGGAAACCTTGCTCACGGCCTCGGAGGGCAGGAGGGTGGGTGGGAAAGGTTATCGAGGCAAAGAGCTGGCAAAAGTCAGCTGGGAAAGTCAACAAAGAGCAACTTTGCAGTTGGTACCACTCAGAGAAGGGGGGTTTTGTGGCATCAAGGTGAAAGAAAGGGGATCTAAACTCCTGGGGGGAAAAAAACAAAGAGGAGGCTTTCTTTGCAACGTGTAGGAGAAGGGGAGGGATTTTTCTCCCCAGCCCAGTGAGTGTGAGGGGGAGGTTGCTGTGCATGTGATCCTGCAGAATAAGAAGGATCACCCAAGGGGTGACGCAGGAAAAGGAGGATTACTCTGCATGTGATGGCAGAAGGAGGATGGAGGAGCATTCTTGCAGAGGGTGGATGGATGGGGATTACTAAGGGATTTTCTTGGGGATCTAGGTATAACGAAGGAACTCCACCTTCCACCTTGCTCTTGGGGTGAGTGAAGGGTCATCAGAAGCCTTCACAACTCCTGATGGCTTTCTGTCACCCTTTGAAGCATTTGTAACTTACCCAGTGAACCCGGCTGCAGGTAGGTTTCACTGGCTTTTGAGGAGCCAATGCCATTTCCAAATCTCTAGTCCAAAGGGAGAATATAAGGCCATCTTTGTGTAAGCCAAGTGTCTGCCCCCACTGAAACTACTCAAACAATTTGGATACTCGTCTTATTGATACTCAATACTCAACTTCCCCCTGTGTAATCAAAATACAGTTTCTCATCCACGCAGGATTTCATAAACAAAAGGGTGAGCAGTGCACAGAGGCTGACACACCTCAGTGCAAGAGGCTCTAAAATGTGCTGAGTTAATGGGGAGATGCTTCCCTTTGTTTCAGTGGGAGCCCTTCAAATGCCTTGAACAGACACAGAAGTGGTGCCCTGCTCTGCTCATGCACTTTCAGGCCACTGTTGCCGCTTTGTAACAAGCTGAAAAATTCACAGATTCACATATTCACAGGAAAAAAGGAATATGTTTTTCGGGACCATAGCCAGTAGGATCACAGCTCTCATGGCAGGAGAGGATGGTGTGGCAAGTTCACTACAAATGTGACTTCTTTAATAGCAGTAACAACTCTACGTCTGTGAGAGGAAGGCTAAGCTCTGGCTGCAAGTGAGCCTTTAGAATTAGCAGCCTCTGTGAACAGTCCAGCAAAAGATGGTTGAGTTTTGGCTCAGTTGTGAAGTTTTGACAGTGAATAATTGCTGTTATTTATATAACGCCCACGCACAAACCATAAATGTTTGGCTCCCTGACCTCAGCCACGACCACAGAGATCTGCAGTGGATGCTCTTCACGTCCTCCCTGTCACACCACTCCCTTCCCTGGCCTGGGCGAGGGGGAGAAGTGCTGCAAGTGACGGCAGAGGTAGGGATAGACTCAGCTCAAGGTGGGGAAATGAAGCTGGCGAGAAGCCAGGCTGCGGAAAACACGCAGGAAAACCAAGGCTGGAGGAATGGAAGAGGACAGAGAGAAGAACCAAACGATAATTGCAGGCAGGGAGTTCTGAGCTGTTTGCCAGAGCAGAGGTGAGAGCAGCCTTTGTATTGTAGGTACAGAGTGTTTGCTATCTCCACATCCTTCCACAGAGGATACAGCACAATGCTGGCGATTACAGTCGTACTGGCCGAGCAAGAGACAGAAAATTAGCAAGCACTGAAGGGGAATTACCAAGAGGATCAAAGACCAAGAGGGGAAGAATGGGCAGAGAAAGCTAGGAGGAAAATTGCATAGCAATTGAAATAAAAAGGCTTTAACAAAAAAAATAGAAGCTACATTCTTTGTAAGGGTAAGGCTTGTTTTCTCCAGTGCCTTCCCTTGTCCCCACTGCACACTTTTCACCTTCTGCACAGTCTTTGTCCTTCTCTGCACTCAACCCTTCCCCTCTCCTGGCCCCAGCCCTTGCTTAAAGTCCCTCACTGTGCCCTGCTTGCCATTTCCACTCTGTCTCCTCCTCCAGTGTCCCCTCTGTCCTTGTCCACCCTGTGTCCCCAGCCTCCTGCAGTCAGCACTTCCACCCATCCCAGGTCATGCCCCTGCCAGGAGCTACCCCTGCCTGCTTTGCCTCCTTTTCCAAGAGCCAGTCCATGTCCCTGCTGCTCTGTTCTTTCCTATCCATCCCCCCTTTATCTCCTGCAGACTCCAAATCCTTTGTACCTCTGGGTTTCCGAGCTGAGGCACCTGTGAATAAGGGGATGTTTTCCCTCTTGCAGAGAGGGAAACCCCCAGGTTTGCTGGTGGTCCACGTTCTACCTGGCAGCTCAGCATCCTCAGTCCCTCAGGTGTGCCTGTCACTGTGATGACTGACACTTGCCATTATGCCTGACTTGGAGGAAGCTGCCATCATCCTGCTGCCAGCTCCACCACCTGCTACAGCAGCGCGTGGCTCTCCCTTGAAGGCACTCATGACAAGACTCAGCTGAGCTCAAACCCATGCTAGGTCCCTTCCCAAGCCGTTCATGCTGGACAGACAGACAAAGGTCTGTCCTTGGCAGCAGCCGGTGCTCCCCTTTCCCTCTGTGAGAAGCCATGGAGCAGGGATGGAGGGCTCAACCCTACGTGGAGGCCACTCCAACCCAGCCATCCCTGCAGCCAAAGCTGGAAAGAGCCACCTCCCAGTTAACATGGAGCCCAGGGATCCTGCATCAGTTCTGGCAAAGCACTGGCTCCACTGTTCCCTCTGGGCTCTGGTGGAAGGGTTGCAGTGCCCCGAGGACCCTCTCCACTGTGGTGCAGCAGCACGGGGCACCCTGGGACGGGCAGGGAGCTCCACCATGTCAGGAGAGGTGCTGGCAGGACAGATGACAGCAGCATTATCCCTCTGCCTGCCAGCAAGGGTGAAACTGGACAGCTGGGAAGCAATGAACCCTGACCAGTGCTGCTGCTGCAGCAGCAAGAATGCTTACTTTTAAAGTAAGCAGAAAGGAAAAAGACTGTCACCACATCTCCTGCAGATCAGTTGCCACACAGGTCCAAGCTGTGTTTTGGGACCTTGGAAATGTCATTTTACTGTTTCACAGTACTTATCCACCTGAGACTGATCAGATCAGGATTTACTTTCCTTTTACTCCTCCTTCACTCCCCCTCACAGAGGAATTGCCCTGCCCTGCTGCCTGTGTGAGCATGAAGGTCAGACTGGCAGGACACCACTTTCCTGGATCTGTCACACACAGCTGGGGTGACAGGATGGGAACAAGGAGAGGAGTTTCAAAAAGCAGCCAGGAGAGAAATGTGCTGTTGTTTCATTGCTCATGAGGAAAACCAAGAGCAGGTCCACAGATGGGGAGCAGGACTGACCACCTGAGCACTCCCTGGCTTGGCAGAGGGCTTGGCAGTGAGCTCCCTGTTGCTGTGGCTCTGCTGTGGCTCATACCCCCACGAGCTGGTTTAGCTCCAGCCTGGGTATTACGTATTAGTGCTTCAGTTATAGCACAAACAAGCAGGCTGATCCAGCTAAGGTAAAGCAACTTTCGTTTGCAGCCCTGGATCAAACACCTGCCTTAGCCAATTTGCAAGAGCACCTGCCTGCATGTGGCTTTCCTTCACTTCTGCCTGTGAATTAGGAGCAAAGGGGAGTCTCTTTAGCTGCTGGTACCATGAACAGCAAAGAGATACAAGGAGAGGGATGCCTGAACTCCCACCGACCTCTTTTGTTTACCCTTAAAAAGAAACTCCTGCCCTTCAGGCTGTAAGTGGACTCTCATGTCGACGAACCAAAACCCACAAGCCCTGATCAAACAAATCTCAGGTGGCAGCTACAATAACGCCTCTGTGTGAGGATGTGTTCCAGCGTTTGGCAAACAGTGATAGATAAACAGGTAAATCTGTTACCAGTGAGAAGGGCAGGTAATTTGTTGTGGGGATTTGGGACTGTAGCCGCAGTGGCTAGAACAGACACTCTGAGGCTTCCCTGCTTAATTAGAAACACAGCTGGGTTTTGTCAAGGCAGGTAGCTTCTCTGATGTCTGCTAATGGACTAAATTGCATTTGTGTAGACTGGGTTTTGGTCTCCCTTACTGCTGGGAATAAGAAGTAGATTGGGCCCTGCCATAAGCAGCTTTCTCTACCAGAAACTCACCCAAGGACTAGAGCTGTTGCATCCTGCCAGCATCCCCTGGCTGCTGGGCATGTATTTCCCATTTCAGCTCCATTGTTGATCACACTTAGCCAGAACTTGATCTGATTCCTTATCTTGATCCTACACCCTGGGGTTGACCACATAACTCTGGGAAAACCAAGGAACACGATCTGTTTGAAGGTCTTTCCTCCAGCTGCCCAAGCATAAGCACTGGCACCTCCAAAGGAGCACCTGTACCTTATGAAAGGGAGAAAACCACAAGGAAAATGGCAGATACTGGAGCACTGTTCTGCACTGCGTGCCACTGAGGTGTGTCCTGTGCTGTCACAAGCATTTCTGATGAAAGATTGAAGCAGCAACCGAAGCTGATGTGATGAAGTGAAAACACCTGCCTGCTGAGAAATGTTAAAGAACCCAGATTTACCTGGGAGGCGTTTGGAGACAGGGTCATTTATTTTTCCTGGCCTCCTGCCAGCTAATCCTTCTTCTGTGAGACCGCTCGCTGCCTTTGAGGGGCTTTGTGCCCTCTGACTCTGCAGCTCTCCCGGCTCCAGATGGTCCAAGGAAAAAACTAAAACTGGGGAGGTTTCAGAAACTTGCCTCCTCTGCTCTGAGAGGAGCTGACAAAAGTCAGCTGCTGAGCCAGGAGCTGAACTTCAGCTCTCTTGCTTCCTTCAGCTACTGTGCTGTGTGATGTTATTAGACTTGTTGCTCCCAAAAGCATCGCTTTTAGGACCAGCTCCAGAATGACTGCAGAATAAAGGCAGCTTACAATCCAGGCGTAATTCCTAAGGCTTCTAACCCTCTCAGAGCAATTGAATAACAAGAGCAAGAAGCAGAAACCATCTGGAACAAATCCTTCAGCCTCTGGCATGCAGTGTTTTGATGCTCTCCTGTGACCTGAAAGCCTGTCCAGAGCTACTTCACCTTCCCAAGCCCGGATGTCCTTACGGGTGGGAAAGTTGTGCCTTCCTAGTGTGACTGGGGAAAAGATTTCAGAAGAGGTGCAGGCCCAGTTCTCAGCAAGTTTTTCAGTCCAAGGGCTTCATGGGATGTTCTCTTCAACTTCTGCCAGGCATTGTCCACAAAAACGCAGAAAAATCTCCTGTTCTGCATACACTGTCCAGGAAAACTGGAAAGGCTCAGTTTAAACTGTGTCCAGGGGAAAACCATGCTAACAATCACTCAACAAGGCTGAATGTCCTTGGCAAGCTATTAATTATTATCAGTCCTTTACTTCAGCAAAGTGTGTGAGAGGCTTTCAGACGTTGCATTCCGCAGTCCCTGCACAAGCTGTTATTGATTTGGCACACGAAAACGAGGGTGATAAGTTTGTGTTTGGAGTGAGCTGGAAGCACATGAATAAAACCCCACAGTCAGGAAAGTATGTGCTTTGTTCTGAAGGACGTGTTGCTTTCTGCTTGTTCAGTTTAACCATTCTTTGCTGTCAAGGTCTCTTTCCTACTTTTGGGAGATGATTGATTGATGGAGAAGCAGCTTACTTTTGACGTATTTCACGGAGGAAACTAGAATTAGTGGTTACTGAATGCTGGTAAAGCATTTATGGATTTAGATTCAGTCCTTTCATAACCTTTTTATGAGAGCCCTTGACAAAGTTTGCCCCTGTATGTTTTTCCTTTGGTTCCCAGGCTCCTCAGTGGTGGGACAGAAACACAGAAATGCACGAGGCTGGTGGATCCCTAATAGGACAAAAAGCAGGGCTCTTATAGCTGCTATCCTGAAGATCTTTGGCACTATGGTTGGCCTCTCAGTTTCCCAGCACAGCAGAAAGTTGAGCCACCGTCGTTTACACAAGAGCCTAAACCAACCTTGTGATTTGCCTTTAATTTGCAGTTTGCTTCCCGCTCTCTCCTGTTCCTTTCCCTCCTCCTTTTGTGTTCCTCATTCACACTGCAATCAGAGGTGGGTTAGCATAATGCAAGTGTGATTCAGGTTTCAATAAGTGCCACCATCTGTGATGAATCAGACAAGATGCAGCAGGCAGGGATGGCTCAAAGGGAGGTAGTTTTTCCTTTAGAGATTTTAAACAGGAGGGATTCACACAGCCTGCTTCAGGCAGTCAGCTGTGGTGCCTGCATATTTAGGGGGACAAAGTCCCTGAGTAGATGCTGGACAGAAGCAGACACCTCCAGATGTGGTTCACAGCTGCTCCACACTGACAGTTAAGGTGGCAAGATATGAAACCTGCTCATCCTCCTCCCTGGCACAGGCCAGGTCCATCACATGCAGGTCATACAAAGAAATTATCTGTGCTAACAAATGGATTACTGACAACAAATGGGATATCCCTGGGCACTGGCTGCTGCTGGCATATCCACACAACCAGGATGGACCCTAGCCTGATTTTGGCTTGGATCCACTCCCCAGAAATTCTCCCAGGTGGTTCGGGAGTTGTTGGGAGTCACTGAACGTTTCCATGAAGCATTTTGCAGAGGGCATGCCAAGCTGCAGGTGAGCCAGCCTGGCTGTGGCTGCTCCCTGGTAGCTGCCTGGGGAAGGGTCTCAGGGAAGGTTGATGTCCAAGCACAGACACAGTCCATTTATCTGGAGTTTCTCTTCACTTTCTTCCTCTCCTGTGCCAGAAGAGCCCTGCATGAGCCCAGCAGATGGCACTCCACCATGAATTTACACCGAAAAACCCCTCATAAATAACGTGTCCTATCTCTGGGGGGGCAGTGTGGTGGGACAGGGCTGCCCTGCTTACCCACACCCCACAGGAAGCCTGCTCCTGCTGTCATGAGAAAGCCATGCCAAGTCTGGACATGAATTTAAGGACTCTGAATAAAATTCTTTCATTTATATATATATCCATAAACATGCACACCTACCTGCCTACCTACCTACCTACCTGCCTACCTTTGTTTAATTGTCTTTTTCTGAACTAATTCTCTCAGACAGCTCTCCCTTTTTGTTGCTTCTGCCAGCTTATCACCCACCTCCAGCAGCAAAAGGTGCTTGCAAGGACAGAGTTTTAGCCTCCTCTGGTACCAGACGAAGCCCAAAGTTCAGCTGTTGTCACCTCTCGTGGGTGGCTGGGCTCCTTGCTGAGCTGGGACATTACTTTTTTGTCATAAGCAAATTGAGATTGGACTTGGAAAGTGGAAAGTTCCTGCTTGGCAGCAAACTGCTGCTCCCAGGGTCAGTGTCTGCACACAGGCTCCTCTCCTGAAACTGGAGTGGGCTCAGGGCAGATAATGTGGCATTTCAGGACCGCTGAGCCAACAACCACAGCTTCCTACCAAGCATTTTAGCTCTCCCTAAGTGGCTTTGGATTTCGTCTGTCTCCTTTTTTCCCTCTGACATTTCAAAAATGTTCAGACTGCTCAGAATTTGTGCTGCAGTTTTGAAACAGTTGCCTCCATGATGCTGATTTCTCAGGGGCACAAGATGCCACATCCCTGGAAGTATTCAAGGCCAGGTTGGTTGGCAAAGCTCGCCCTCGCCTTTGCTGGGTTGTCCATTTATTCTCATCTCCAGTCACAGGCAGCAAAACTGTTCCCTGAACAACCTGAACTGGCAGCTGCACATGCCTAATCTTGGAGGGAAAAGAGCAGAAATGAAGAAGAAAGATGAAGGAAGAGAGACAACCTAGGTCTTTCCTGGAAGAGCTGCCACGAGCATTGGGACCTCTCCTTTGCTCTCTGAAAATCAGTCAGTTCCTAAGAACCATGAACAGGGAACATCTCAGAAGGTGAAATCCCTTCCTTCCCCTCTCTCCAGCTCTGGTGCTTGCTGTTTGTCCTCTGGTTTGCCAGCTCATGTGGTCTTTCCTCCTCAGTCCCAGCTGGCAGAGTTCAGCTCTCCTCCCCTTAACAAGCAGAGTTTGGCCTCTGGCTGCTTCCTTGGCCCTTTCCATCACAGACTTTGTTTCTGCTACGTCTGTTCTTCACCAGAAGTGAACAGCTCAAACCGAGATCGCCCACACTCTGTATCCCTTTGGGTTTTCAGTCAAAACATTCCTAGCTGTGCTGGCAAGGGAAAGGCTGAGAAACTGAGGGACTGGAGAAGGGGATTGGGCATGGAGGGAAGAGAGCTTTGCAAGAGGCAGGGAAGAGTGTGTAGGTGCTGAGGTTTTGGTGCAGGAGAAGCAGAGAATCTTCAGCCCCAGCCCACTTTCCCTGAGGATACATCTCTTTGCCACAACCCTGAAGGTAAAGTCGCCAGAGCTGGGGCAGGAGAAAAGCTACTGAGCCTTTCAGGATGGCCTGTTGCCTCCCTGCTTGTTATCCAAGGTGGTGGGGCCACCCCCAGGCATGATGGGAGGTTGGGATGTGGCTCCTTCCAAGTAACCCTGGGTGGCACAGAGCTATAGGTAATTACCTAGGGCTTTCAGAGTAGAGAATTTGAGATATTTTCTCCTCCCTCGGCTTGTTCCAGCCTGGATTCACATGCACATGAGGCTGACCTCAGGGCTTAGATCATAGAAGGCGCCAGCAAATATGCAATTCCCTTTCCATGGGGAAAAGGATAAGTATGGCTCATGTACAGCCAAAAAAGTGGCTTCTCCTGGCTTCTTCTCCTGCTGGGTCTGTGTTGCTGGCAAGAATCTCACAGGACATCTGCCTGCAATGGGAGAGGGAAAGTCACTCTCCTTCTGCATGTGGTGCCCTTGAAAGTTGTCTGGGCAAATAAATGAGCAGAGAAATGACCCCCATTGCTGGGACAGTGCTGCACTTCAGGTCAGTCTGGAGCAAGAGCAAAGACTTCTCTGGTGGGTGCAGCTTCCCTCAAGACAAAACTCTTCTGTGGATACACAAAGACTTTCATCTGCAGGACTGTAATTTCAGTGCCTTTATTGGAAGTTACATTTCTGCTTAAAGTTAGAGAAAGGAGTCACAGCTCTTGATTCAGACAGTGGCAGAAGACTGACTCCTGTGTCTACAGGATTTTTTTCCCCATAAAATATGAAGGGAAAGGGTCATCCAACACCTAAAGTGTCCAAGACCTGAAAGAAAATAAAAAAAGAAATTTCATACTAATGTTTTGTTCTTGCTCTTTCCACCAGCTGACTTACAAACCTAATGCAAAGGCTGCACTTCCATCCCAGGCTGTGATGCCAGCACTGGGTATTGTGATAAGCAGTTCCCAATTTAACCAAAAGAGAGGACGCAACAGCGTAGAGACAAAGCGACAAAAAATGCAGTTTTTACTGAAGCGTTTCATTCCTGCAATTCCTCTCGCAGGCTTCATTTTTTTTTTTTTTTTCCTTTTTTTTTTTTTTTTTTTTTTTTTCTCCCCCAGCTCTCCTCTTTAAGTTTCACCTCGGAGCTGGAGGGCTGGCTCAGCCCAGCTGCCCGGAGCTGTTGTGTGCCCTCGAAACCGAGAGCCGCATCAACCAGCCTGGCTTGGAACCACGTTTTTGCCGAAACCCTGCAATTTCGAGGTCTCCCCATCCACGCCATCCTCCAGCACCACCCCTCGACGCCTGCCCACAGAAACCCTTTGTTTTTCCGGGGCCCTCGGGCCCTACCGGGGGCAGGTGTCCGGCTCCCCAGGGAGCAGCCCGGCTGTGGAAGGCGATAAGCCCCGCGTTCGTCTCCCCGGCAGGGGCACAGCCGGCCACGACAGCGTGTCCTTGACCCGGGCAGGTGCTGGGCACGCCAGGCTGCCGCCAGCTGGGCTGGGGAATGCCGTCCCAAATCCTGCAGGAGCAGCACAAGCGGGGGGCTTCAGCCCCCAGCTGGCAGCCACCCGTCTGGGTCAGCGTTTGGGGCGATGCCACCTCGCGTCCCTGGCGCCTGGGCGTCTCACAGGGGACACGGAGGGAAACTGAGGCAGGCACCTTGTGTGGCTTTCCATTTTCTTCTAATTCCACACCACCACCACCACCACCACCACCACCCCGTCTGTTTTCTTGAAAAAATAAAAGCTCTTTAATTGTGTGCGTTGTCCCTTTGGGAACAATAAGCTTAGGTTGTAACTGTATTTATTCTGGGTAGGTTTCTTCTTGCAACTGGTTTTCGTGCCTTGGGCCTCCCTGGTACGTTCAGCTAAAGGAGCAGAGTTAATTGGAGGCGTCTGGCTCAAATACTAAAAGTCACTTGAAACCTGCAATTTTGGACAGATTAAAGAAATCTGTGAAAGCACTCAAATGAACCACAGATCCTGCAGCATACCCATAGTACAACTTCTATTAGCTTGCAGTAGACCACAGACATGGAAAAACGCTTTCAATGAATAATCGTTGAGGAAAAAACTGAACGTTTGTGATTTACAAAATACCCACGGCAACATATTAAGGTGTCAGCCATGGGACAGTCTTGCCTTCCTTACTAAAGCAATTGGGCTATGGTTTACAGCATCTACAGGAAGATTTTGCAGGATAAGGAATTATCTTTAATATCTTTAATTTAATATCTAATATTTTTAGGAAAATCTTAGCCAAGAAGCACCCTTTCCTCCGTCTCTAACTCCTCTCACCTCTCTTCTGTCCCCAGCCTATCTGTGCACTCCCCTGGGGCCTGTGATGAAGTCAAAACGGTTGCATGCATTTCCAGATGTTGTTGGAGGAGCACCAGAATATTTGCTTTTGACCACTTATCCCTCCATCGCCACCACATCCTTCTGTGTCAGAGACAGGCAGGCACCTCGAATCACTGGGTCCCCGAGGTGAGCCACAAGTGCCATGAGCTGTGAAAAGGAGGGACTGGGAGGCAGCTGAGCATCGACTGGGCTTGTGACAGGGTGCCTGGACTCAGTGCCCGAGTTCAGTGTGGGAAGGGCTTTCCCTGACCAGCGGAGACACGGCAAATGTCCCCCTCCATTCTGGCACGGGGCTGTGATGGGCATCTGTGAGGGATGAGGCCAAAGGAGAATAAAGGCAACGTGCTCAAAGCCAGCTGTCACTTTGGAGGGAACAGCTGGCAAGTTGGTGTGTGATTAAGATTGATCCAGGCTCCATGTGGGAATGATGTCTTCCAGGGAGGAGACAAATGCCTGGGTTTGTGGGCTAACAGGCCACAGGCTCAGAAGAGACCATCCTCCTTTTGTCCCACATCTCCCTGAGCTTTGTGTATGCTGCTTTTTGTGGCTGGGGGTTAGAGAACAAAAGAAAGCTTTTTAAACACAGGGTTTGTTCAGTGTGTTCATTTCATGTTCTTGGGATGCTGAGTTGGCCGGGCTGTGCTGAAATCAAGAAGCCAAGCTAGTTTTGGTTGTGCATCAAATTTTATCAGTAAAATAAGGATGGATATCCTGGCAATGAAAATCTCATCTCATATGCATTGCTGGGAAGGCTTTTCCTGGGACAGGAAAATCTTTCTGGAAGATTTTACTTCCAGATCTGAAATGGAGAGAACCAACATAGAAAAGGAAAGCAACCAGGCAAGGGAGATGAGGTGTTGCTTTTAGTACCTTGTCAGAAAAGAAAGAGAAGGAAGGAAGGAAGGGAACAAGGAAGGGAGGGAGGGAGGGAGGGAGGGAGGGAGGAAGGAAGGAAGGAAGGAAGGAAGGAAGGAAGGAAGGAAGGAAGGAAGGAAGGAAGGAAATGAAAATATTGCTGTTGTCCCTCTACAAGAGCTTCTAAGCTGTGATAGTTCTAATCAGAATTTCTCTGAAATGCTGAAGTCTTCTTTTATTCTCATGCTTTTGTCTATTGCCCTTTAGGAAATTTCAGTCAGCTGTGCCATTTTGCCTTTTATCCCATAACTCAGTTGCTTTGACATTCAGGTTATGGACCAGGAACACACACTGGCACCAGTGACAGCCATTGTTTTCCTTACAATGCTTGGGTCACGAACCAGCAGGAGAAAATTGGCATTCAATTCATGAGAACTCTTGCAAAATCCCGAATGCTGCAAAGCAAAGGCCCCATCTCTCTTCTGGCTTCTTGGAGCTGTGAGAATATTTCTGGGAGTCAACAAACTACCTAAATTTATTTTATTTTATTTTATTTTATTTTATTTTATTCTATTTTAATTTTTAAAAATTAATTTTATTTTATTTATTTTATTTTATTCTGGCTTTGTTTGGATATTCTGTGGCAACAGGGTCAACATGAGGGTGAAAAGTACTGGAGGGGGAGGAAGAATGGAGAGTCATTAAAGAAAAGGAAACAGGGGAGTCATGAGCAGAAAAAAAGGCAGAAATAGGTGATCAGAAAGGGATGTCAACAGTGGCAGCAGAAACTTAAGTGAGGGAAATGCAACTCCACAATCCCAGTCCACAGGAGGAAGCAAAGTAAGTTCTTAACCCCTGCACAGGGGTCAGGGGTGTGCAGCCATTTGTACCACAGGTGGCTAAATAATAAGTAAGTCCAGCTGCATATAGTGTCCTCTCTGTTAACAAAGGCTTGCAATCCTCTGCTCTAAGACCATGCAGCCCTTTGAGACCATCCAGCCAAAAACCCATTTATTTCTGTTATATTAATAGAAGCAGCTCAGGAAACCCTCAGCCCAGCACGGTTTCAACACTTTATGCAGCAGGGGGTCTTAATGGGATCTCTTCCATCCAGGGTGCCATTAGTTCCCTTCCCCATCTCTCCACTCCCCCCTTTCTAATAAAATACTAGTCTAAACACACACTGGGGTGTTAAGAGCAGTGCTTTCTGCACTGGATGGGTGTGAAATAGCTCTGACTAATTTTAGACTTTAGCTTTAAACATTTGTGCTTGTGTAAAAAGAAAAAAGAAAAAAAAAAAAAACCACACAACAAAACCCTTCTAAGTAAGTCTGAGCAACCCAGGTGCTGCTTTTCCTACTTCTGCATCACCACTTCTGTTTTTCTGCCTCCTCTGTCACTCACTCTGCTGTCTCATGTCAGGGACACCCAGTACCTGTTGACAGTTTCCATCACACGCTCCTGCTGGGTGGGACTGCAGCTGGGCACGGCTCTGGGGGGTGTGGGAAGCGTTTCAGATGGCCTCAGCTGTGGGATGTTGTTCCTTATGGCATAGTTGGCAGATGGGAAACATCTGTGTCCATTATACATTTTAAAAATTGCTCCTCAGCACCCCTGCGCAGGACTGGATGGCTGGGGACTTGAGTCAGTCATCTTTTGGGGCCTGAAAGACCTTAAGAGAAATGGTCACCAAAAGCAGCACCACGTGATTCGGTATCATTTTGTGGCTGGCTGGCACAGATGGACAGGACAGTTCCCATCAGAAAAATATTGATTTATTTGGGAAGTTCTTAAGAGACAATTTTTCATATGGGTCTGTAGTCACGGAAAGAATGAATACTTGGTGAAAAGATTTCTGTTTGTGGCATTCTGTTTGTTTTTTTTAACACTTTGGCCTGGATGTTGACTGGCCCCATATTCCAGCTGTCCTGGTCTGACCATTTAGAAACTAACCTGGCACAGCAACATTTTGGACTTTCTCCCTCCCTGCCCTGAAAGAACAGGCAGCTTTCTGCATAAACACAGCCAAGCAGCTCACAGGTTCTGCTCAGGGGACCTCATTTGCTTGACAAAACTTGCTGTTGGTTATGTTTTCCAGTAACTTGAGTGCCACAAGGATGCCCCCTTCTTGTGCTTCCCAACATAAAGCTGTGATAGAAATCACAATTTTGAAAGAAGAAAATCTCTCTCCTTTCCCTGCTGCCCCCTGGTTTCCTCACGTTCCTACTGAACCGTTTGGAGCCAGAGTTTGGGGAGAGATTGGAGACAGTTTCCAAACTGGAGCCCTTGGAAACAGCTTGTTTCCACACAGTCTTCAGTCTGTGGGAACAGCAAACTGCATCATGTCCCACTTCATCTGCCGCATTTCATTACGCTTCTGGACTAATCTGCTCAGTATCTCTCTCTCCCTCTCCTGCAGCTGTGGGCAGAAGATGATAAATTAGATGTATTAAAGCAAATACTCCCCATCCCCTCAGGTCTCTGCCATTCCAGCTGTCTGAAATCACGCTTTCTCGCCCAGCCAGAGCATTGCGACAAATGAGGAGAGTCCCTCAGTAACCGCGGTTGGTGTCGGCGGGGACTTTGAAAGCAGAGTCTGGTTCTGGGAAGTGGGGGCTGCTTCAGGCAGAACAAATACAAATGCTGCCATCTTGCCGACCTCTTCCCTTTGTCTCTGTTTCATTCCTCTCAGTTTGTGTTTTTGTGGGCAAACCAAGCAATGCATAGCTCGCTCGTTACTGTCACACACTTGGGTCACCCCAGGGAGTCACGATGCAGATTTTCCATTAGCGTCAAACATACATGGATTTATGAACTCCCATAACCTGGAGCTGATGAGAGCAGATTAGGGAGCAACTGTTTTTAGATAGCTTGCATACCTAAGAAATCAGCTAATATAAAGCTGCCTGCTGAAAGGTCACTTATTTCCCAAAGAGCGTGAGAGAATATTTTGGTGACCCCTTTTTTGTTATATTGTCACTTTGTTATATACATGTACATACACATTGAGGGTTTGGTATTAATTTCTCTCTCTCTCTCTCTCTCTTTCTCTCCCCTCACACTGAGCTATGTTTCCCTGTGCTTCCTGCACAGGGACTTCTAATTGGGTGTGAGACCTTTGGGACCCAAGACTAAAGACACAAGTGTCTAGTTTTAATGGAGAAAGCTGTGCCAGAGCTCACCAGGGTAACAGATGGACCAGGTCACCAAGATGAAGAATCTGCACCCTGCCGTTGCAACACAGCCCTCTTGAAAAGACCTGACTGCACAAAATGAGAGCTGTTGAGAGAGAAACTGCACTTCCCAAGTAACCCCACCAGCAGCAGGTCTCTGGTCTCATTCAAGCTGTTGCTGGGCCCTCCTAAAACACCCCTGCTATACAGAAAGGACTGTCTCTTGTTTATGTGTTCCACAGTAGATTCTGCCCCACGTCACAGGGTCTGAGGCTTTAAGATGAGTGTCTTGTGCCCAGACACACAAGAAATCCCCTAAAGAAATGAAAATTCCTAAATCCTCTGCCTTTGATACAAGATCATCTCTCTGTCCATAGGACTGAATTCTGGTTTTGGTTTTAAAGCAAAGCTTCATTTGAAGCTGTTTGTTCTTTCCACAATTATGTTTGTGATTAAGTTCAGGTTGCAAGCACAGGGAGACAGTTCATCTGGCACTAGAGTTCAGCCTTTGCATGGAGTCATGATGGGGAACATCCACAGTGAGATGAGATGGAAATTTTCAACTTTGGAAATATTCAAATTAGCTTAATTCTCAATTTTACCATATAACACCTTCCTCTCCTTCTAGACTTTCTTTGTAACACTTCATTTTTGGATTAAGATCAAGTGGTGCATTTTTTCACAGAGGATGGGGAGGTGGTTTGAGAGCAGCATTTCTCCAGTGAATGCATGGAAAATGCATCTGGTAACATGGGTTTTGAGTAGCCCCAAGTGCTGGGAGAGGGTGGAGAGATCAGAAACGGTCATGACTGAGTACTGGTCATCCCTAATCCTGTAAGAACCTTAGTAGCCTTGCTCAGCGCAGGGAGAGTCATGCCAGGAGAGCAGAGCACTGCCTCTGAGCTCGCTCACTGCATGGAGCCAATGGAAGTGGCAAGAGATTTCCTTGGACCAGGTGCTTTATCTGACAGAGGCTTTGCAAGCAGAGCTGCTTTTCTTCCATGTGGTGGAGGGACTGCTATGGGCTAGAGAGGGAGAGAAGGGAGAAGACACATTGACTTGCCTGGTAAATACACAGACTGAGAGTGCACCTTGCTCCTGTGTTCTGCTTTGTTCAAGAGATTAAGGACTCCAGTGCGGGGAGTCAGAATTATTCACCTGACCCTCTCTGTTGCAAGAAAAACATGAGGGACTTCAGGGGAAGGGAAGATGTGTTTTCCCTCAGCTTCTACAGACCTCTGCCCTCCCCAAGGCAGACAGGAGACTGTCTCAGATCTGGGCTCCCTGGTGCCTCAAGAGATTGTCAGCTCCCAACCTTACTGAAGGCAGCCCTGTGTGCATTATATCTCCCAGGAACCAGACAAATGGATTTCTCTGTAAGGAAAATTGCTGTAAGATTCCTATGCCACTTTTCAGCAGCACTCACAGCCACCCCAGCACTCTCCTGTGCCACTTGAGGGTCCTTGCAGGGCAAAGGCACAGGCAGCTGCTCATCACCAAGGCCATCACTGCTCAGGCTGACAGCAGATTCCACCAAGAGATCCAGAACAGCCTTGTCCAGCTCAGATGCCCCTGAATACTTCTCATTTCTCAGTCAGGGTGACAGTCCTTGCTCAAACGTTTTCCTGAGGAGAAGGCATTCATGTCACTGATGGCAGCACCAAAAATTCAGAACATTTGAGAGCCCATGGGTGAACCAAGCCAAAATGTTTATGCAGCTCACCGTACCCTCAAGCAGAACTGAAGCAGATTGGGTAAAGAGAGCTCAAAAAATGTACATTTCACTCCTTGTTCTTGCAAGGAATGTCTAGCATAGACAGGCATGGGTGAACTGTAGGTGTCCACAGAGATAAATCCGAGTCTCCCCCATGCCTAACTCAGGAAGATGACACAACTTCCTCTTCTCAGGAAACTGAAGAAGCAAGGGTGCTCAGGTGAATGTTTCAATCCTAACAACTATTTGGTGGTGACTAAAGAACATTAGCCATAAATGCCTTTTCAGTCCAGAGAGAGAGGAAAGCAGACTGCCCCACTGGCCCACCAGGGCTTGTTCCTTCCTCTCTGCTGCACTTCTGAGAACATTCAAAAGAAACTCGGAGATGGAAACTGAGTTAGGGTGTTCCTGCCCTCTGGCCCAGCCATCACAGCAGCTCTCATTGACCCCAGCCCAGAGCAGACACTCCTGGTGACTGAAGCTGAGTGAAACGATGAAGGCAGAGGGAATCCTGTCTCCCTTGGAGCAGAAGGAGCAAGTCAGAGGCATGATGATTCCCCAGCAGATGGTTTATCCACGGAAACCAACGCTACCTTAATGAGTTGTGCTCTGCACACCTCCCAGAGGGAAGAAGCAGTGAGATAAAGATTTCAGAATTGACCACTTTAGCTCAGGATCTGAGCTCCTTAAAAACCTAATGGTGCCTAGGAGGCAGGAAGAACAGTCCTGGGTGTCTTCGTATTCTCTGCTTGAGGCATTTTACTCCATTCTGGAGGGGAAACTCAGGAAGAATAAGGTGTGCTGTGATGCAGTTTATTTAGCAGTTTTGGAAAACACAGTTGTGATTGGGGCTTGAACAGCTAAACTGGATATACTCTCAGTCCTTTCCTGGTGTAGTTGGAGACTTTGCAATCCTACTCTGGATGAAAGTGCTTTTTTATGTTTTGTTTTGGGGGTTTTTTTTTGAAGTTTTTGCTGTTTAGCTTGGCTTTGTGTGCATGAAATGTGGTGGAATGGATTACAGATGTATGCAAAGATCTGTAAATAGCAGTTTCTTGCTTGCAGTTGTGAGTGTATACTGTTTATCATGCTAAATGCATTCACTATTTAATCCAGAATCAGCGATTGCAAAATATTTTAAAAGAGATTATTTTTAAAAGTGAGGAGGAAAAAAATCAAACAAGGTTAGTGTTTTCTTTTTAAGATTTATGACTAAATAGTTGAGCATAAGCCAAGGCCTGTGGACAGTCTTGCACTCTTTAAAAATAATACCCCTGATTAAAATAGTAATAACGTAAAGAACCTACTTTTAAGACCGTGCTTTTCTACAGTTTTATACCACCACAACCTTTCTACCTTACCTACACACATTATGTCATGAATAAAAGAAAAATCTAGGAAATTGTTTTTACTCAGGAAAAAAAAATAAGCCACCCAACAAGATGGGTTACTGCTAGAAAAAGAAAGCATTCGGAGGAAAAGTAGAATTGAGTTGATTAAACAAGTGATTCTCCTTTAAGAAAAGGAAGAATCTGTGATATTTTAGGGAAATTCCTAGTAATGAATACGTGTATTTGGCTTCAGTCATTTGTTTTAATCTTTGACTGTTTCTGTAAGTTATTAATGACAGGAGTTTGGACTCGCTTGTCCCAGTATGTCATGCCTGCTTACTAACTGTGGAAGAGATACAATTTTTAAATGACCTGGAATCAAATCAAATATTTAAATGACAATTTAAAAAATGACTCATTATATTGTATCTTTTATGAATGTCTTCCAAATATTCTGCATGTGCTTGCAGACCCCCACGGGTCCGTATTTTTAAGAGGTCCTTAAAAAGAGGGTGTTTGGGGAGCCTGGAATTCTGTCCCCCCAGGGATTGTGCTGTACCTCTTCTGCTTGTGTTTAAAACAGGATGTCCCAGAGCCCGTCCATGGGCCATCACATTCCCAGGAAATGGGCAGATCAGGGCTCTTGTGCAGCCCCTCTTGGACCCCGTGCCCACAGTGACAGATTTTGCTCAGCCCTGGTGCTATACAGCTCCAGGTATCTTATCCCATGGGGACTTTACCCAAGTGAGACAGGAGACTCTGCCCATTTTTTTGGGATGGGGCCACAAGTTTCCCAACGACTTCTGGCGCTGAAGATGAGCATTAATTACCTCTCACAGCCTGGAATTTTGGCTCCTTCATCTTGCCCATCTAGGCACGAATACAATTGTTAACAAACTCATAAAGATTCAAATCACACACATCAAGCTCGTACAACACTCTGTGAAAATACCACGAGCCCGCAGCATCCATTGCATCAGGTTTGAGCTGGGCTGCGCTGCCGGAGCCCTGTGAGGAGGCTGCCAGCTTTATCCCAATCCAGCCGAGCCTGGCGACCCTGGATTTGCACAAGCCTTATCTCGTCTACCTCGATTGCATGCAAATAGCTCCACTCATCCGGGCCAGCCACTCCGGAATCTGCCACACAGAGCACGGAAAACGCCTTGGCCTAGTGTGTTTTTCATAAAGGAAGTCCTGGACGGAGCAAATGAAGCAGAGGCTGGGCAAATGTGGGGAGCCCTGGCTGCCTCTGCTGGGCTGGAGAGTGCCCAAGGCCTGCTCCCACACTGCAAGGGGCTGAGCAGTGGGGTAGCTGTGTAGCAGGAGAGAGGTTTCTGGAGGTCAGTGGTTACCCACTCAGTTTTTACCTTGAAACAGCTAAATCTGTCTGCTTTATCTGTCAGGGTCAGTAAAGCCCACAGCAGCATTTGTCTTGGTACCAAGCAGAGGATTCCTGTACAAAAGCCCCCCATGAGTGACCCCAGCACCAGGGAATTCAGGACACGTGCTCCCACAACGGTGCCTCCAGACCTTCAGCTTTTCACCATGTCTGTGCAATTGGACTGAACCCAAATTCTACATTTAAACATCCCCAAATTTGGTCTGGATATGAGCAGCAGGGTCATCTCTTGGGGACAGGTCCTGACACCCCGTGGCCTGGGCTTCAAGCTCCACCAAACCAAGAGTCCTGCTCCTCAGGGCCACTGCAGATCCTTTCACCCTGGGAAAAAGCCCCTCTCACTCCACTTGCAGATAGACATAGTCCATGTCCTGAGTCTCCTGATAGTTTAACTCTTTCTGTGCCTCAGCCAGATGTCACAGAATCAAAGAATGGTTTGGGTTGGAAGGGGCCTTAAAGATCATCTCATTCCAACTCCCCTGCCACCCGCTAGACCAGGTTACTCAAAGCATCTGATCATCCAGTCTGGCCTTGGACTCTTCCAGGCATGGGGCATCCACAGCTTCTCTGGGCAACCTGTGCCAGTACCTCTTTACTCTCTTCCTAACTTAACTTCCTAACTTATCTAATTTAAACCTCTCCCCTTTGAGGTTTAAACAGCTGTGCAAGAAAGGTGCAGGTGAACCAAACTGCAGGTGTTTGGCTTGGAAAGCTGCTCTTGCTGAAGCTGTGACAGCAACATGGTTTGCACACAAAGAGTTCAAACCCAGGTTAAAATACCCCACACATGCCTTCATTGTCCTGCCCCTGTGCTGTGCGGGGGGTGTGCTGTGCAGGTCAGATGCTGCTTCTTACAGGGCAAGCAAAAGTCCACCTACCTCTCCCTCCCTGCCAGCAGTGCTTGCTGGTGCCCAGTGCACACACAAGACCCCTTTCCCCTCATCATCTGGGCTTTCACCACTTTGGTAGCCTGCTGCACTCCACAGCTGCTTCCTTTGTTTCTCCTAAAGCCAGCCCCAGTTTTGCATACAGATGAATATGTGTTACATCTTGTGCTGGATGAGCAGTTCCCAGAGAAAGCCAAGGCACCATGGAGCCTGATATCCATCATGTCCATCCCTGCTACATCCACAGTGAGCTCTGGGACTGTCATATGCTTTAGTTTTACTCCCCTCACCACCACCAATTATCCTTTCCATGTGTGCACCTTCTGCTGTCATTATGCAAAGCTGTTCTGCTGCAGCTCCTCACCCTTACCTTTCAGTGCCTGTGAAACAGCAGGGATAATGGAGGGACAGATTATCAAAACGGGCTGCAGGGCAGTCTGCACCAGTCACCTCCAAACAGGCACCCAGCATGGCTGCACTCAGGTGCCGCCTTCATCAGGTATTTTATAAACAGAGCACACCATCACATGTGCAGCAAATCCCCATTACAAAGCAGATAATTATGTGTACCAAACAGAGCCCTGCAGAGTGCAGCTGGCCACGGAAGGCTTTTCTCGCCACATCCAACAGAAGCCTCTTCTTTGTCCTTTTAGGGAAAGGAAAAGCATCTTCTGAAACTCCACTGAGCAGTTTCTGGCATCAGGTGTATGGCACATCTCAGCCACACCAGCTGTACAGAAGGGGTTTGTGGTGAGTTAATGGACCTTGGGAGGCAGCAGCCCCTTGAAATGTGGTCTGCTGCTGCTGAAATGCAGAGCTCCTGGAATTTTACATGATGAACAGAGACACCAAAAGACACCCTGCAAGAGATGGGGCTCTCAGAGCGCTTGGCTTTTCACCCAAGCACAAGACCCCAGCTCAGGTGGCAGGAGCCGATGCAGTTATGTGGTGGTTCTGTTTTTCTGCTTTCAGGAGCTGTCTGCTCACAGAAATGCAGAGCTGCACCCTCATATCAATGGTGCTGGAAGTGTCCCCCCTGTATTCCCTTTCACCTGTCCTGGGCAGGCACCCCGTGGTTAGCACAGGTCACTGGTACCCCACATGGTGGGGGATTTTTGCTGGTGAGAGCTGTTGTGTGGTCCAAGTGCTGAGAAATGGAACAGAAAAGGTGATTTTGTCTGGTGGAAATGGAGATGACAGGTATCAAAAATACATGAGCAAAGAAAAATTTAATCTATTTAGCAAGTGTCTGCCTTCCTGCAGTTGTGGTTTCCAGAGAACTTAATTAGCTGAAGGTTGAGCTCAATATTGTCTTAACTCACAGCCACCCAATGACTGGCCTGTGGTTTTTCTGTCCTGTGATAAAATCATTGTGAAAGTTCATGATGGTAATGAAGAGTCCTGCTTCTCTTTTTCTATGGTTTCTTCCTCCTTCCTCTGTCTTTCTTTGGGCTGATGAGTAGGAAAGTCTGGGGATCTGAAACTGGGTGTCTCTGCATCAGTTCTTTCTGCTCTATCCAGACGTGTTCACACAGGCACCTTCAATGTGTGTGCAACACCTAATGTCTGCATCATGCCTCAGTTAGAGGCACTTGAAACAGCTTCACGGAGACTGTGAATCAAGTTTTAGTATTAGGAGGTCCTAAGCAGAGTGGTTATGCCACATTTGGCATGATGTTGGACCAAAGACAAACCTGCACTCAGCACAAGTGTAAGTCATGGGAGATCCTTTGGTCTTTTTCAGGCTGTAAATCAGCTTAGGACACGGAGTTGTTGAGTTGCTGCAGCCTTTTTCTACTTGAGAACCATTATATCGATGTCTTTGATACAGACACTGAGGTAACCGATCCAAGAATGTGTGTGAGGGTGTTTGACTGAATTGCCCGCATCCACTTCTGATGGTTTGTTTGTGCCTAATTGCACTGCAAATCCCTCATTGTGAAAGAAGTGGCTGATTTTCAGATTACTGAAGCGTGCCTGGTATCAGCTGAAGTTGCAGTGCAAGAGCAGCACTCTTGCTATGACCAGGTCCAAATTCAGCCAGACTTTCTTCAGCCCCTCCATGGAAGTGCCAGAGCTAATGCTGGAGGTGACCTGTCTGCCTTAACACCAGCGGAGAAAACAGACACAGTGGAGGAAGACAGGTGAAATGAGGGCTGAAGTGCATTTCTGGGGGTGTCCATGCCCTCCTCTGCTGCTGGCACCAGTGCAAGGTGGGGGATGCAGCCCTGGCATGCCTTGGCTGGATGCAGCTGCAGCTGAAAAGGGGCAGCACCTCTTCAGCACCATCCATTGTATTTGTCTGGATTCCTTGTCCTCCTTTCTCTCACTTTTCTTTCCCTGGCAAACTACCTAACGTTTTTGTGTCTGACTGATTGTGAAATCAGAGTAACAATACTGTGTACGTAAAAGAAATACTGGACATCTCAACCTTTGTAGGGACATGAACTCGTTGTCCCTATTCCCACTTAAATGTACTGAACTGGGAGCACTTTCAGCAGGGAAAGAGGAGAATGAGACCTCAGCCATGGACACTGAACTCTCCAGCTGTGCAAAAGATTAAAGCAAGAGTCATAATCACTGCTGTAGTCACTTGTTTCTTATCTTAAAACAGTGTAAAACCTCCCAAGCATGTCTGTGAGCTCGTTGAGATTTATACCCACATTAATAGCCACAAATTTGGTTTGTTCTTGCAACTAATAAAATAATTAGCAGCAGTCACGTAAAAGGAGAGAGAAATATGCTAATTCATCCTAGCTTTTAAATGAAAACCAGCAAAAAAGCCTAACTCACAAAGATGGTGAAGGTTGTTCTGTTTAGCTCCATTTGGTAGTGGGCAGTGGAAGAGCACCCAGATCTCCCACTGATGACCCTCCTGCCTTTCACAGCCAGCATGTGGCACTCCAGGGTTATTATCTGGAAGTGCAAAACCTAACAAAACAGAACACTAAGAAACAATCCAAAAAGCATTTGCACCCAGATCAAGCACCCGTGGAGACTTGGAAAAAGCCTTGCTGGAACTTTCTTCTTGGCAGCACAGCCGGGCCTCATGATCCTTATTAGCAGGCTGCAGCTAGGGGACAGAACATTTAAATGCTCATCAGTGGGGAAGGATATAGCATTTCGCTGATTACATAGCTGGAACAGAAAAGCCTCCAGATATTCATTGATTCATTCATTTTTCTCATTATTATTGTTTCTAACGACTTGTCTGGGAACTTGGAGAAGGCATAAAGGCTGCTTTTCCCTCTGACCTGCGCTTGTGTCCCAGGGAGAGAGGAGCAATGTCCTATTGTTCAGGGGCTATTCTCAGCATCTGGAGACCAAAGCCAGCTTCCCTGCCTGTGATTGCCACCAGCCGGTTGGCAATCCCTGCAGCACCACAGTCCCGCCTGCTGGAAAAGGGAGAAGCTCTGTCCACCTTCCCAGCCACGTGCTCCTTTCCTCTCCCTCGTGCCAGCAACAGCACTCACACAGCTCTTGGCGAGCCGAGGCAGCAAACCAGTCCAGCAACCTGCTTTGGAAATCCAGTCCTCATCTCCCCAGAACACGCTGGTTTTCAATGAGATCAGGTGCCTGAAGGCAAGGCTGCGTTTTTCTGCTGCATTTCAGACTTAAATCACCATGAACTCTTCTGAGTTTTTTCCTGTATACTTTAGAGATGGTGAAATTCCTCCTTTTTCACAGAGCCCTTCTTAAGGCAGGGAAGAGGTGGCAACAAAAAGAAAAGCTTCAGGCTGTACCCTCATAGTCAACCACAGCAACATGGATGATCAAATAATGCATTATTTAGGCACATGGCCTTCAACTCAAAGGGCTTTTAAGCACAAATCTGATCCCCAAAATCATGTAATGAACCCCGAAGTCACAATTCATGAACTTCTAAAAAATACATATTTCTGATTGATTTTATTTGCCTTCAGATAGCACAGCATCGGTATTTTTTCAAGCTTTTTCTCTGCCACCACACTTTCTCTCCCGGCCTTTTTTTTTTTTTAAGTAGAGAAAGTTGGAATCCAGATTTAAAAAAAACCCTTTACAAAAGCGTAAAAAAACCTTACAAAAGTGTAATTTGGAGAAAGCCACCAGCTGTGAGGAGACCTGTGCTTTCATTGCTGGCTTGACTGTGGGGTCCATGTGGGATGGGAGGACAGGGCTGGTCTGACAACTCCCAGCCTTTTTTTTTTTTTTCTTTTTTTTTGAAAAATGTGGAGAATCACACATTGCTTGTATAACTGATGAGGAAGGGTGCTTAAAACTTGTGAGCTTGAGTGTGTGTGCCAGAAGTGTTGGGTTTTATGGGAGATTAGACACCGCTTAACGCAGCAGGTCCTCTTGCCAGATCCCTGGCACACAGAAAATTAAATGAGCCAAATAACCACATCTATCTCAGCATGCCCATGCATGTGCAAACAATTACTCTGTGGGACTGTTATTAAAGAAAATTAAATTTTAAGTCTGTACCAGTCCAGGAAATCTTAAGGGAGACTAATTTTCTAGGAACTAAATAGTGGGCACAGCCTGGGTAGCCCAAGAAAGGTTTATAAATCTGGTCTTAAAGTCCCTAATCCTGTTTATCTGCTACTGTACTTATTTTAAAAACCCAGAACTTCTGAGAAATTTAAGAATTCAAAGCCCCAGGGACTCGTGTAAGCCCTTTGGACTTGCAAGAACTTGGGCATTTGTTTCCAGTCAAGGGTGTTTTTGGTTGCGTAGGGCTCCATCACTGCTAAATTCTGAGCTGAAATAGGACTGATTTCTTGCTCTGCCTTACAAACAAATTCACTTCTTGCCATTCTACTTAAAGTTGCTCATCTGCTTTCAAGGAGATAAAGACTGACAAAACCTTGCAAATAAAACAAAACACCCTTTTGGCCTCCAAAATAAACTGATGTTGGTCTTTGCCTGGCTGCTGCCTGGAATTTTGATAAAGGCAGTGAGACTGAGTGAGCCCTTGCTGGGGTCAGATGTGTGGTGTCTGTAGAAGTGGGGTTGCTCTGGGAGAGCTCCTGAGTGGAGCTGGTGCACATTTGGACATCTCAGTGGGAAATGGCACACGAAGAGGAAGAACAGGGAGGGAGAGACGAGGATTCTGGGGATGTCTTCACAGCCCTGGCAGTCTGACAAAGTCATCAAAAGGACATTTGCTGTCAGCTGCAGAACCACCACTCAAAAATGCTTGAAAAAAACACGAGTGCCTGCAGGAGAGAGAGAAATGAACACAAATGTGTCCGTGTCTTTAGTTAGGTATCGTGACTGTACAGGGATTGGGCAGGAGGAGGATGAGGAAGCTCAAGGATGATGATGAGGATGATGCAGCAGGCAGTGCCAAACTGGATTTGAGTGCCTTGGTCCCAGCTCTCCTGCTCAGACCACAGGGTAACTTTCAACAAGCCCTTCTGGGCTGGGAGGTCTCCACTTCTCCATTGCCTGGTAACAAAACCGAGCTCTCTGCAGATCTTTTGAGATCTGCTGCTGCAAAGAGCTGTACAAGTGCAAGGTACCTTTCTTTATATGATAAATGCTCCTTTAAAGTCCCCTTGGACTGCTCAGATGATTCCCACTCCTAATGGGGACAGCTGGCTCGTTGATGTAAGAGGCCATCCATCAGGACGACCCACTGAAAGGTTTCTACTGTGGCTCCAGTTGCAGCTGCCAAAAGAAGCACTCCAGAGGTGCCTTTGAAATATTGTGGTTTTAAGTGGATAAGGAGGGATTGGAATGTCCTCATCCAGCCTTTATTATTTGGCTGCTTTTGAATGATCCTTTTCAAAAAGAGGTTGGGCAGCTATGGGGAAAAAAAAAATAAAGAGAGAGAATAACAGGGCTTAATGCTCCTTTATGCATTTTATAGATTTAATATAAAAATAGTTATAACAAAAACACAAATCCCATGGTCTGCCTTCCTATTTGCACAGGCTATAATGAGTTGACATTTGAATAAGCCTGGAAAATTGTATTTAATAACTCCTCAGAGGCCCTAGAGTGGGAAAACATATTATTTCTGCCTGATTTGGAAGTTATTGTTTTTTAAGGACATTTTCAGAGTTGCACACCTTTTTGAGACCGCAATTCTGCATCTTCTGAGCAACTGAGGCTTAAATTCCTTACTTGTGATCTCTGTGTGACTGTGTGCACTGTCCCATATTTTGAAGCTCCTGTAGACTGTCAAGGACAGGGAACTGCTCCTGAAGCTTTGGTTCACATTTGTTTTCAGGGGTGAAAAAAATTTAGTTTAAATTCATTGGCCTCTGATTTCTACTCACATCTCTAAATGCTCTGTAAGGGAGAGGGAATGGACCAGGAGAAACACACACTGGAGAAGAAACACACACTGGACTAAACAGCACGAGACCTTCAGGGGAGAATCAGCTCCCTGCTGGTGAGGAAGCAGAGCTTTCTGCAGTTTGCCAGGGCTTATTACTCACCTTGCTTCAACAGGGAGTTTGCTGGAAGAACCTGTGCCTTGGTTAACAGTCTGTTCACATGTGCCTGCTTGGATATTAATTTTTAAAAGCCAGACTGTAACCTTCCTGGGGTTACCAAGGGGACTAGGTGACATCTCCTGTCATATTGATGGGTGGCACCTGGCATTGGAGTTTCTTTGTGCCCTGGCAAGCCAGCAGCTGAGCCCAGCTTACGTCTAGTGCCAGTTCTTTTAACCTGTTTCTGAAGGGAAGAAAGGGTAACTTCCTTACCTGACCAGTTTGACTCCATCTCCCCTTTAATTCACCATCCAAGTCGAGTCTAACCTGGCAGAAGAGCAGGGTATCTCTCAAAGGAATGATGCTCCTACATGCCTCAGGAGGGATTGTGGCTGCGAGGACAAGAGATGTCCCCAAAGTGGTGCCACAGGCAGTGTGAAGCAAAGGTAGCAATGCTGTGTATGTGCCGCTTGGCATCCACATCTCACTGATCTGTACTTGCATTTGTTGTTCAGAAAAAAATTCAGAAGAAGCCTTTTTCTAGGTAGAGACAGAGATTTAGGTGGGGGACAGGGATAGGGATGAACTGTGATTATTTTGACAGGAGGTATGAGACTATGTAACAGAATTCATATGAAGACAGCCTTTATAAACTCCATTATCTAATAAACAACTTGAATTTTGAAAATACATCCCTCAACTTCAACAGAAGTTCCTCAGGACTGAGGTATTTTGAAGAACAGGTTACTTATTTTAAGATAAAAAATATAGTTTTAAAGTTTATATTTCAGGTATCCACATATAAAAAAAAAAAAAAAGCATGAAGGCCCTAAGAGTAGGAAGAAGGAACTCACTTTTACAAAATGATAACATCCATGAAAAAAAAAAATGGTTTAAGCTCAGCTATAAAATTCTCCTCTTGCCTGTCTGCGGGGGAATTATTAAAATGCCAGTTGTGGGGTTGATCCCTCTGACAGAGAGAGAGAGGAAGTGCATATGGATTTTGGTAGGAATATTAGCACTGCATGACAAAGCAGCAGTTGTTGACAGCACATGAGGCTGAGTGTGACGAAGCACCGACTTGTCTGATGCCTGAGCCTGCCAATTAACAAACGATCCCAGGCCCCAGCTCTGGAGTATGGACACACTCTAATGGCCTGGAGCAGGGAGTCACAGCCCTGACTAACACGGATGTGTGTCTATAGGAGGTGAGTGTTGCTGCTTTGGGGTGACAAAGAGCTGTGTGCGTGTGCAGACATTCATTATGTACATACTGTGCTGAGTACTGGGGGATTAAAATTTCATTAGCTCTTGCAGGGCTCCTGGATGGTAATCCCAGGATAGCAGTTCTAGGATGGCAAGCACAAAGATCTGCAGATGAGGTTATGCACAGGCCTTATTTCTTCCAAGTGGAGAGCAGTGTATATGTGCTTAAATAAAAATGAAGCAGAGAGCTGACACACTTCAGCATTTGTAGCTAATATCTGAGTGGCAAAGTGTTCCTAAAATGCTCTCTCTTCTCTGTGCATTTGCAGAAGTCCTGAAAGAAGTCTGGTTTAGCACTCAAATATTCACCTCTACCTGCTCACAGGGTGCATTTTAGACTTCTTTTAAACATCCCTTTCTCTGTATCTACATGGGAAATGGGATGGCAATGACTACTTCTATCCCCTTTCCAGGAGGGTAACATCCCAAAATGCCAAGCTGTAACCTCTTCTAATTGCTTCCCACGCCAGCCTTCCCACTTCCCAAAGTGGAGGCAGGAGCTGACTGGGTAGGGGATGGCTTTTGCTCCTCTTTCCTTCCCTCTGAGCCCCCCACCTCGGGCAGGCAGATGCTCAGCTTTGCCTGTCTAACGTGACCAGGCAAGGATTTGGGTTCCCTGGATGGCAAACCAAGCCACTCTGAGGGATCACAGATGGGGGGTGTCCTTCCCCTGCCCAGGAGCCCCCACTGCAAGCAAGAGCCCACGATTTGCAAGTTCAGCTTCGGAAAATGGAGAAATACTTTTGAGGAAATGTTGGCTTGGCACCCTCAGCCTTTTTGGCACAGTGCCTGGAATAGGGAAGAAGCAGTGAAACCGTCCTGTGGAAGAGAGAAAGGTGTTCTGAAAACCAAGGTATCTTCATGCTCCTTTGTGGACCTCTGGATCAGGGGGAAAACATCCTCTTTTCAGGGGCTTCTAGAGACAATTTTGCTCCAGGACAGACAGAAACACATTTGTAGATGCTAATATCAGACAGAGGTATGAAATTGAAATGGCCCATTCTTCCCCTCCTCCCTGAGATTTCAGAAACATCTCTCTTTGCAGGAGTTGTGCATTTGTATATAATTATTTCTTTTTCTGTATATTGATCCTTTTCTCCTTCCCCTGAATGCACCATAATTACACTTCCCCTTGGCGAGTGTGAGGAGTGAACTGTCACTGCTGCACAATGGCTCAACTGTATCAAAGCAGGAAAGAAGGAGCCCCTGTTTTGGGGGAGGGCTGACAATTGCAGGTTCTGATTCATACCTGTGGAACTGCTACTCTGTAATCAGGCAGTGATTAGTCACCACCAGCCAATTACCAAGCTCAGCTTCCCAAAGCAATTTGTCTATCAAGAAATTTATAAATCCTGGTTAACTCTGCAGGGAAAACTTAACTGGGTTGGGAGGGCAGAGAACAAGGGCATCCTCCTGGGTGCCGTCCTGGTCACACTGGTGATGGCAGGGAGTTGAGCGGGTTGCCCCGAACCAGGTGGGCAAGAGCAGCCTCCCTTGACAGGGAAGTGTCAGCTCTGCAGGCTCTGCCACTTTTAAGCACCTTCCTCTATCAGATGAGTGTGTTTTCTGCGATCATAGTGACAAACAGCAATGTTGAGCCCTCTCTGCATGCTGGGATCTTCCCCAGGAGGTTTTGCATGCTGGAGTTGGGCACAGATCTGCATGAGGGGTACCTCATTGCCCTGACAACTCCCTGTCCTCTGCAGTGGGACCACCCTCCCTTTCTCCAGGAGGGCTTTCTGCAGTGTTCACCATCTCAGAGGAACCCCAAACAGCACGGGTGTAAGGAAAGCTGCTGCCTGCTGGGAGGTTATCCTTGCCCAAGTGGAAATGAGCTGTGTTTGCTGCAAGCACTTTTACACTGGTGTAACTGTGAAGGAGCAGCAGCTGCTGTTTTAACCATACCAGCAAGTGTGGAGTGCCAGAATATTTCTGGATAGATGAACCAGAAGTGTCTTCTTTCCTGCCAAGGCTACACTGGTTTGAAGAGCAGTGCAAAAGCAGCTGCTGAAGTTGGTGTTTACAAAACAGCAGGGCCAGAAGGAGGAGAGGACCCTGGATGGGGCACGGGGTGATCCGGGCTGTCCCTGTGTTCTTGTGAGGTCTGGAGTGAGGAATTCCCAGGTGAGCCTCAGCTTTTGTGTGGCAGGGGATGGGGATGGGGATGGAGATGGGACTGCACAAAAAAGGTGCAAAGGGAAGCCAAGTCCCTGCTGTGGGGGACAATCCCTCCTCTCCAAATGGGACGGGTGGAAGCCCCTGGAGCTGTCTGGCTGCCCTCATTCTGTTGGAGCATGCCTTGGGTAAAATTGCACGTTTTGCCCTAAACACTTGCTTAGTTTTCTTTGCAGGTCCTTCTCTTGCTGCTGTGTCTAGAGAGAGTCTGGGTTCTTGGGGCAGGTTCCCTGCACCCCCTTGGTTTCCAAACTCCTGCTCAGTGCCAGCTGAATCTGACAGTCTAAATTCAAATCTGAAGCACCCCACGAAAACACGAGATATGTCAGACAACCTAATGCAAGTCCACCAGACAAAGAGCTGGGAAGAAGATAGGGGCCCTCATAAAAAAAAGCACTGTTTCAGGCTCTCCTTTGTTAATTTTATCAATATACAATGACATTCACAATTTCCACCTTTTTTTTTCCCCTTTGCAACAGAAAACAAAAGCTAAAGTAGTTTATTTTCTCATGCTTTACGTCTTCTAACCACCTCTGTCCCTGAGGCCCCTAGCCCCAAGGTACTGTTATTTTTTGCTCCATACTAATCCACTAAACCTGAATTTCCTATATTTCCATACCACATGGAGAAGGATAAGTTTAGCTCTTGTACATTTTAGGTATCTATCAAGATAAAACTTGGACTGCAAGGAGTCTCTGGCATGCTCAGCCATGCTGAACGTGTACAGTGACACAGGCATTTCCTCTCCTTACTCTGTCTCAGAATAAATCACTTCAGTATTATTAATTTCACATAAAGTTTCCCTGTGCATGCTCCAGGGACCTGCTAAAGCTCAGTGAATGCTTGGAAATGAGCCTTGTGACTTCATGGCTCTCAACCATGACCTACAATGTTCTCAATGTTCTCTCTTCCTTCATCGGCCCCAGGTTTGGCCACTTCACACAGAGTGTTAAAAACTGGTTGTGTTAAATACCCACAAAAGGATGTCTTCACCCCCTTATCCAGGCCTCTGTTGAGCAGAGATGAGAATTGCTTTTTGTGGAGAACAAACATGTTGGAAACTACCATTTGAAGAATCTTCTGTGTATTTATTTTTGCCCCAAAACAGGCCACCTTTCAAGGGATTAAAAAGAGTGACATCATTCAACAAATGAAATGTCCTATTTTGGATGCAGTGAAGCATTTTGCAACAACTCAAAATGATTTTTTTTTATTTTTTCTATGTGACTGGAAAAGCAAATGCAGTTTGACCTCAATTTCTTCATTTTCCCTCTTCTTTATTGTAGTAACTAGACTTAAAAAGTAGTTACTTGCTTCTTACCCTTCTCATAGCCATTCATGGGAATATTTTACCTTTCTTTACATGGACTGTTTCTTCTTTAGGTTGTTTAATGGCCTCCCTGGGAGGCTGAAATCTCTGTAAATACTGTCTGTTCCTTCTCCCACTTCCTCTCACTGTTTTCTAACTGAGACACTGCACAATATTAATGAATACAGCCCATTGAAAGAATGAGTGCATGCAGCAAATAGTAAGCAAGAAAAATCTCTGTTAACCCTCACAGGAGAGTTTTCTCAGACCTTTTGTCTCTGCTCATGCTGACTTAACCTGCCCACTTCCTCCTGTGAGGAGGTGGGAGACCCAGCCTATACTAGTAATGCCTGGGAGCTGAGGGAAAAACTCCCTTCACAGCTTTTCCAGGTCTTCTCTTGTCTTGACAATTAATTTTTGAGAACTTCTGTGTTTCAGATTAGATATTCGGGGGAAAAAATCCCTTAAAGGGTGGTTATAGGCATTGGAATAAGTTGCCCAGGAAGGTGGTGGAGCCACTATCCCTGGACGTGCTCAAGAGGCATCTGGATATGGAACCTGGGGACATGGTTTAGGGTTGATTGTGGTGGTGCTGTGCTGATGGTGGGGCTGGATGATCTTGAAGGTGTCTCCCAACCTTGATGATTCTCTGTGATTCTGTGAGTCCCAGGTGCAGCACCTTGCACTTGGCCTTGTTGAACCTCGTGAGGTTCTTGTGGTTTCACTTCCCAGGCTTGCTCAGGTCCCTCTGCATGGTCCTGTCCTTCCATAGTGCCCCCTGCCCTGCTCAGCTCCCCGTCCCCTCAAACGTGCTGAGGGTGAGCTGGATCCACTGTCTGTGCCATTGGGGAAGCCGTGCAAGAGCCCCGGGGCCAAGGCAGAGCCCTGAGGGACACCCCTCGTCCCTGGCCTGCAGCTGGACATGGAGCTGTCACCGAAAGCTCAGGAAAAGCAGAAACTCTCCAACAACACCTTTGAAGCGACAGAGCATCAGGCATTGCTTTATTCTGGCCAGGATGTGCAACTGGAATCATTTCATTCACACATGACCCAGGTTGTGCAGTGGAAATCATTCCTTCACACACGGTTCTTTACCAGACTTCTCACATATTTACACATAAAAACCTGAAGTAATTCTTGTAATTCTAATTGGTAATATCAGTAATTCTAACTGGTTCTGAATCACACAATTCTTAGTATTCAATCTCCTATTGGTTATTGATTCCTTCATCTTCAATGCTAATTTGGTCCTCATTCTTTGGTTCTCTTATCAATCTTTTCCCAGACCAGGTGTCTCCAACCACACCAGGGGGTCAGGTTTGCTAATGTCCATTTATGTCCTCTGCACTTCTGGCTATTCCCATCTTGTAGATGTTAACCTTTCAGAGTTTAGGAATCTTCTTTTTGTTGACTGAAGCCCATCAAGTCTGACCCAGTGAAACTCAAACCCTTAGTGAAAAGAGTCTTCTGAAGAAAAACTTCAATTCTCCCCCTGCCTTGGCAAAGACAAATAAACCTATGGCAAAAGTGACTTAAAAAATTGAGAAGTTGTATCATTTCCATAAGAGCCACTGACCACTGCCCCAATTGCTCGTGCCCCAAATAAGGGCACAGGGAGATGGTGACACCAACTCCCAGCCCAGTGACCCGAAAAACTCAGCGAGGAAAAAGGAACCTCTTCAAAAGAAGAGTCAGACTGAGCACAGGAAGAGACTAGTTAGCATAAGAAGCAAGGCAATCTTATATCCAATAGAAGAAGATATTAAAATATTCATATTAGTTAATTATAAATTACAGTTAATAATATTAGCTAATAACAGAAACTATTATATTAACATTTAATAAATAGCAAAACATAATACTAATATACAAACTTACATGTTCTATATTATTTAATATTTATAATATCTATATATAATAGTGAGAAATAATATATTTTCAATATTGCAAGATATCATATATGTAATATATTATATAGAACATTACAAATCACATATAAATGTAATATCTAAATATTTATATATGATACTATAAAAATGTAAAAGTAAAAAAGGAAAGGAAAGGAAATAGTATGTGAAATTAGTAAGAGAACTGTATAACTGGTAGCCAATGAACATGAATGCCTTTGTTCACTAAAATGTATAAATAATGAAAAGTTTTGATAGTCGCTGTGCTGGCTTTGTGGATTTGTCACCCAGCACCTGTTTCTGTGCAGAACTGTAAATAAAGGAAATATCTGAACTCTGTGTGGGGATTGGCTTCTTGCACACGGGGTGAAAGAATCCATTTTGGGACAGCAGCTTTGCCACGGACACATCGATAAAAGATGCTGCTTTTCCAGCCATGCTCACCTGCGCCTGCCCCATCTGGGAGCCAGACGGGCGCCGGCAAAGCAGCAGAGATCTGAAACTCGGCGGCTGCGCGGTCGCTGTGGCCAAGACAGTCCCCGTCAGCCACGAGAGCCTCTCTGGGGACAAGCAACAAATCACAGAGGGCACTCTCCGAGCCGGCTCCCCGAGTGCCTGTACGGAGAAGTTGTCATCCAGGTGTCTGGGAATCTCCTGGGCTGTTTGGACCAGCTGTGTGGTGTTCCCAGGGAGCACCCGGCAAGCTGAATTCCCCCACAGGGACAAGGGCGGCTCATTTGGAGGTGTCCCTTGGTTCCATAAAGAATCGTTTGTTGGTGTCGACCTCCTGGCTAGGTGGCCAAGAGCAGCCTCCCACAGTGACACCTCTCCCTTGGTTTGTCCCTCAGTCCTTCCCCAGAGGCTTTCAGGTGGCCTTGCCAACTGCAGCTCTGGACATTGCAGCCCCTCTAGCACATCCAAAGCTCAGGGCAGTGCTCTGCACACTCCCAGTGGTGCCCTGCACACCCCACACACATCCTGCTTGCGCAAGTGCCGGGTTCCTGTCGTGCCCCACAAGCACTGCCCACTGTGACACACAGCATCCCCTGCCCTGTGCCCCACCATCGGAATGTGGCACTTGGGGACACAATTTCAGGGTCATGATGGTGATGCTGTGGTGATGGTGGTACTGGGTGATCTTGCAGGTCTCTTCTAACATTGAAGATTCCATGATTATGTGATTCCTAGCTTCCTCTTGTTTTTGAATAAAAATTATAGTGTCTGACTGAAGGAAAAAGATTGTCATGATTGATCAATATTTCAAAAGGGCCTCATAAATCAATAATCTCTCCACCGTAGCATAATTCACCACCAATGTTCTCTTCCCCTGGCTGGCCTTTGAATCCCCTCACAGGCTCTCAGTTTGCAACAGAGACGTAATCGAATGAACAAAAAAGGAAACCAAAAAAGAACATTAAATGACAGGGATGTCAAGTGGAAAAGTTTTTAGCCATTTCCTACCCCATCAAACAGCATTTTGTTGATAAAAATCAATATTGTTATTTTTAGTCTATTTTCTGTTGTCTCATTGATAATTTGTTGATATCATATAAATATAGTGATAGGTTTGTATTTCTTTGATAATATTTATAGTTATAATATTTAGTTATATTAATAGTATATATTAGTATAATACAAGTCCTTTCTGAATGTCCACAACAGTGAGGGACAACAGGCACAAGACACATGGGGGAAAACTCCAGTGAGCTTTACATGAGAGTAATTCTGCACAGGGAGAGGCTGTCCAAAAAGACTGGAGAATCTTCATCCTTGCAGACAGCCCCAAATGAAGAGCACAATGCCCTGAGCAACCCAATCTAACTGAGAAGTTGCCCTTGCTCTGAGCTGGGGATGGGACCAGATGACCTTCAGAGGTCCCTTCCAATTTAAGTTAGTCTTTGATACTTAGCTCAAAATAAACAATTTTTGACATTAGCTATTCTGCCTTGGCTTTTCCCTATCATCCAGCCCCAGAGGCAATGTATTGCTCCATGGGCTGTAGGGCAGCTTGGAAGAGCTCTCATTCCTGGAGAAGAATAAGGGCAGCAAGCTGAGGGAGACTTGGCAGGGTGCTGGAGGCTTTCATGATCTAATTGAAAGGAGGGTGAATTTTCTCTGACTTGACCCTGATTTAAATCCTCCACTCTCATGCTCTGAAGTTTACAACCTCTTCTTTTACTTCCAGCAGAGTTTCACCTCCTTTAGAGCCAGAGCTGGCGTGACTCATCCTGGAGGGCACTGCTGTGCCTGGTCCTTTGCCTGAGCTGTGGCCCTGCTGTGAGAAATCTGCCATAAGAGAAAGCTGGGAACCAACTTAACCTCATTTTGGATTTTCCACTGCCATCTAGGAGTGGTGAGAACTGGAAATCCATTTTTATTTATTCACTTTAAAGTGAATTGTACTGCCTGCCCATGGAAGCATAGGGCGCAACTGAGAAAGATGCTGCTTTTGTGCAAGAAGTGCTGCAAGGATTAAAGTGCTCCTAGGTACAATGTGTGAGGATGAGTCAGGAGATCCTGGCTTCAAATGGGAACTCTTCAAAGTGGCATCTGCCTTTTTTGGTGAGCTTCTCACAGGCCTCTCATTTAAACAATGCAAAACCATAACGAAAGCTGAACAGCTCTGATGTGTGAACGGAGACTGCAAAGCCAGGCCCCCCAAGGGTTTCTTTCTGCCCCAGCTGGATAAAATACTGCTGTCTGTCCTTCTTGGAGAGTGGAGATGGTGCACGTGGCTGCCCAACCTGGAGGATTGCTGCTCCCACCAGCCAGGAGTGCTGCCAGCTCTGCCCCAGAGCTTCCTGTCAAGGCAGACATTTCTTGCTTGTTAAAAAGAGACAAAGGACAGTTAGATTGCAAGTAAAACACGTTATCTCCACTTGGAAGGCCCGTCAATCCACGAGCCCACCACTTTCTCTAGGCTTTGAGAAGGTGCCATGCCAAACTCTCAGGTCTGTGTTAGTTCAGAGATTCATAGAATGGGACCTTAGGGATCACCCAGTCCCAGTCTTCTGCTATGGGCAGGGGCATCTTGCACTAGTTCAAAGCCCCATCCAGCCTGGCCTTGAACCTCCAGGGATGGGGCACCCACAGCTTGCAGCAAGCGTGTTCAGCACTGGAATGGGAAGAAGATCCGCCCTTGAATTAGAGGTCTGTTCCTCAGTGTCTGCTCCACACTGCACAGGCTTGAAGCCTGGCCTGGACACCTTCAGACATTGTGTTTTTAATTAGTTTTGGTATTAACCCAGCATCGCTATCTCTACACCCTGCACTATACTATCCTCCACTGACTCCACAGAACAGCACTCTCTTAGCATTACTTCACTAAAAGCAGTCCTATCTGTAGCTTAAAACCAGCCTCTTTAATTAACTGACAACTTTAATCCACATGTTACACTCTGCTTATCTGGAAACTGACTTTTACTTCTGATAAGCCATGATCTAATTGTCCCCTGTCCTCACCCTCTGCAGAAGTGCAGAGTCGATGCACTGCTTCCCCCAGGCAGTTGCCCAATATGCAAAAGCTCCCTTGCTCTTGTTAATCCCCAGCACTCAAACCTGGCATTGGTTGCAGCAGAGGTGGCAAGGGAGTCCCTGCAGTCCCTCTCCACTATTCCTCTCTCTCCTTCCCACCTAGACCATGCTCAGCTGGCAAGGAACTGAGGCAGCATCACAGACTGCCAGTATTTTACCCTCCTGCCTGCATAGGGCACCCATTTCTAGGCCTTATAAGCAGAAGACAGTTTTGCAGTAAGAGGTAAAGTTCTTGGTGTCACTGAACTCAACATAGAAGAAACTGATGTTACTCTGGCTGGTATATTCTGGGTTTATTTGCCATCTACTTTTTTTAACTTCTAGAAAACTTTCAGGCCCCAGAATGCAAGTCAGTATGTGCAATTAGCAAATGCTTTTCAGGCATTTCCTTCTCTCCACATATAAGAACTTTCCAAATAGATGTCAAACACATTTCAAGCTGTTTTTCTAGGGTTTTATAAGAAAATTCTTACAACTGCATTTGGGTGTATGTTTAGCTGTTGTTAGGTCCTGCCAGTTTTAACCTGTCCAGCTAGCTCTCTGCTGTTGTCCTGGACATCCGGAAAATTATTTTGATTCGAAGCTGTGGATCCAGTCACAGATATCTTCCCTTTCACCCCCCTCTTGTGGAGAGACAAATGAGAGGGAGGCTTTACAAGGAGATGCTGATAAAATACCAGCTCAAAATGAGATGAGCTTGTGTCCTTTGGTACCACAGGCAAGGACAGAGACGTGAAAGGAACAGGAATTAACTCACAAAGAAAATGTGGGAGCTGGGAGGATGCTTGGTGTCACCCATTGCTATGTTGGAGGCTGGGCTTCCAGTATTTTTGCATGTTATGAGGAGCATCAGGGAGACCTAGGCTTTGCTACTTCGGTGCCTCAGCAGTTCTCTCCATCCCAGGTGGCTGCCTGCCCTCAGAATGCAGGGATTTGGCTTCTTGATGTCATTAATTGCACGAGCAGAACTCTTAGCAGCGCTGTGAGCCATTTGTACCACTTCAATATGACAAAATATATGTCACTGCTGCAGCAGGCCAGACATGGAGATTGGGTCCTCTAGTGCTCCCTCCGTGCCAAGCAGATTTCCATTAGTTGCTCCTCGAGTGGCATTAGAAGTGACAGCCACTGATTCTCCCCCAGCCTCCCGCAGGGAGGGACAAGGCTGCACGGGGACACGGAACAGAGCGGAGGAGAACTCTGAGGTACTCCTCACACAAGGAGCTGCTTCAAAGGACAAGTGTTTTTCAGGGATCCCAGTGAAAAATATCCTGCACAGCCTCGTGCTTTCTGCAGTAGAAACCTTGGATACTTCCCCTCCATCCTTATTTCCTCACCATCCGTCAATCCTGGTGCCCTTTCAGTCCTTTGGTTTTGCAATGTCAGCAGGGTTGGGATCCCAAAATGCTCCCAAGTCATTTCCATTCTGCTGTCCCTGGCACAGAGACCTCGTTATCCTGGATCGCCTGAGTCCATCTGCCCTTTCCTCGGGGATTTTATCCCTGTGGGGTACAGATATTTTTTACAAATGACAGAAGCAGTGCTGTGGGAACTGGGGGAAGAAGCACGTTCTTCCTGCCTCTGCAGTGTGGACAGTGCACATATGAGCTGGTCAGAAAGCTGTGGTAGCAACTAAAGCACAAACAGAGAGAGGAAAGCTGGGGATGTTGGCAGGGTGAGCCTACCTGTGCCTGCCTGACACCCCAAAAAGCAGAGAAAACCTCTTTGGCTCTCACCTAAGTCACCAAATATGACAGAGATTGAGCTGCCTTCTCCCACTTTCTCAGGCAAAGAAAGAGACTTCTGTTGGAGAAGCTGTTTTTATTTACATCTTAGTAACCTTTAAGTCATGGTTTAATCACATTTGATCAACAAAACATGGCTGGAAAATGAAAAGTCAGATGTTTAAAATTTTGAAAGCACCCAACAATGCTCTGAGGTTTTTTAGCTCTGATTTTGTTTTTCCCCTCTGGATTGTTTTAGCAGAGAAATTCTGCTCTTCTTCAGTTCGAATTTGAAAAGGGTTTCATTTGACCTAAAACGCCCTTTTTTTTTTCTTTTTCTTTTTTTTTTTTCAGTGAGTGATCCATCCATTCATTCTGAAAACAAAATACATGGCAACATCCCGGCAGAACACCGCGGTCACAGCGCTGCGCTGTGCCTGATCTGCTCCCCAGCCACCCCTTCCCTCCCCTCCAGGTTCATGAGGCACTACATGTGAACAAGTTTTTATCCTCCTTCCCACCCCCAGCTTGGTAAGTGAAGTCCCTGCCCGACACCCCAAAGAGCTCAGTAGTGAACCCCTCAGGCAGCAGTTGTCACACCCTGTTCGTGGCTCTTCGGGCTGTTCTGTGCTCCTTGGACCTCCCTGCCGGTGAGTTTTGCCCCAAGGGTCTCAGACAGCCCGGGGCACAGCAGGACAGAAAAGAAAGGCACAGTTGTGTGCAGACATCAAGCTAAGAGAGAATAAAGGAGATATTTTCACCCCTTTTTGTGGCTGGCCTTGGCTTTTTGCTGCCTGGCACTTGCTGTTTTCCTTCCAGGTCCATATGGCATTGACTGGCTGCTGGAATTCGATGGAATTGGTTAACTGGCTTGCACAGCAGCAAGGAAAGAGAAAAGCTGTTTTATCATAAGCTTCAAAGCCATTATTTTGTTGCATGAAATACCCATAAATGGAAGCAACAGCAGACAGGGCTTGATGAGAAAACCACTTGCAACCCGTGTTTGATACTGAGCTGATGCAAACTCCCTGCTGGAGCTCCAGCACACCAGGCAGCTCCACCTCGGGGCTGGTGAGAAGGCAGGGGATTTGTACCTTTCAAGCCTTCTCCTGCCACACACAGGCCTAATGAACCCCTTCTACCAATCATGTCCTGGATTTCTCCATCTCTCAAACTCCTCTTCCAGGACAGTCTGTATTTTTTTGTCCTTTTTAAATCTTATTTTAAGCCTACAAGCAGAGTAAATAACAGGAAGTATTTTTAAGTGGGAAGTTAGGATATTAATTACTGTAGAAGACCTTAGAACAACCACCCCCGCAAGGTATCTGACATGTTAGGCATGCAAATAAAAGGAGATCAACAGGTAGATCAGGTTGTTTCATCTCAAATATAACTATTTTCCTGGCCCAGAAAGGAAAACACGAAAAATTGAGAGGAAGCCTTGAATAGTTTGGTGGTGCAGAAAGAGGCAGCTGAGGCAGCCAAGACAGACAAATGTGGAAGAAAACACAACTCCTTTTCTGAAAAGGACGTCTTAAAAAAAATCATTTTTGAGGCATTTCTGCCTGAGACAGACGTTTGGCTCCTAGAGCTGGAATTTGGGCCAGAAGTAATCAGGGACAGCGGGCAGAGGCAGCATACATAACGAGGGAGCCTGCTCTTATCACTTGGAAGCTAATAGATGATGGACGCAGCTTAATCCATGCAAATATAGAATAATGACAACCTTGANGGGAATGAGAGAGAGAGAGGGTGAGAAGTAAAAAGCAACAGCATTTGAAGCAACGTGCGTCATTAATGGATAGGGCCAGAGAGAGAGAGAGAAATAATCAATCCCAAGGCAGAGTGGAGCGATGGCTGCTGCTGGTGTGCACAGGGAAACCTGCAGGAGGGGAAGGGAGAGGAGAGCACGTCAGAGGAAGCTCCTGGCCAGGCACGAAGTGATGCTGATGTGCTTGGTGCCAACCTGATTTCTCAGCCTGGGTGCTGACACTGCTCACTTCAGCCCGGCATCCTCCTGCCAAGGCCAGCCACTGGCATGGAGCGGCTTTTCCAGGAGGGTAAAAGCTCACCCTTCCCCTCAGTGGTGGAGCAAAGACTGCTTTTTGTGACCATCTGGTAAAAAGGCATCAGCTGAAGCTCTGCCACGGTAATGGTGAGGATTAATTAATAACCATTGGAATAACTGAAGAGGGGCTGTTGTGGGTTTAGTCATCGCTAGGAAATTTTAATTAGCCATCGGGTATTTTCTTTCCCAGGGATATCGTGATGTCTGTGAAGCAGAACCTCCTGCAGGCCGAAGGCTGCGTGACATTGGACCACGTGGCTGAGGAGGTCCCCAGTGCCACAGGGGGGGATGTGACAGGATGTGAGCCCACAGGAGATGGGTGACCACACAGCCAGACGCAAAGCAGCACATCCAGTTCCCCCAAAAATTAGGATATGGGTGTGTCTGTGTCTTTGTTTGAAGTGTAAAAGCTACAATTGCTGACAGAGAGGCCTTTCAGAACAATCTGTAGGCATCTCATCCTTGACCAACTCTTTGCCCTCCTAATGCCTAACATTCTACTTCTCCACTTATTACTGGGGAGGGGGCCAGATAGATGAGATCCATGGCATTTTCTTGTCTGTAACCTCAGCCATTTTTACAATAAATACTTTGTGTTAGACAGGTCAGATTTATTTTTGGTAACCTCCCTGCTGCATTTGATACCATTTTCTATTAAAGTCTATGTCTTGCATTATTCCTCCCTTAAAAATTAGTCAAATGCCTGTCATACTCCTGAAGTTAAGCTAACAGAACAATTATTGTCTTCATTAATTTCCCTATCCCTGCAGCCTCAGCTGTTTTCCAGTCTTGTGGCCCCTGTTTTCTCGTGCAGACTGGTCTGAAAGCCTGGTTTGCCAGGCAGGTAATGTCAAGTGCCTGCTTTTCTAGTATTTTAGAATGGAGTTTACTGGCCATCTGGATCCATGGATTTCCTCTGCCTCCTCCTCAGATGTCAGTCCCCCTCCATACTAATGATTCCATTAAATTTCTTGTCTTTGCCACATGTACCATCCCATTGCTCTGGTTCTGGTCCGTAGTGTTGTCACACTCGTCACCTGCCAAAATCCTGGTGTACCAAAGTCTTCTCCTTGGGATCTCAGTCAGAGGCCTCTTAAAATTCAGCTTGGCATTGTCACTTTAGCTACTCATGGTTCATCTGGTGGAAGAATCCAGAGTTACTGAAGCTCTGCATGTTCATGGAGAGAGACTTTTCACGAGGGCATGGAGCGACAGGACAAGGGGGAATGGTTTCAAACTGAAACAGAATAGGTTTGGACTGGATATTAGGAAGAAACTCTTTACCATGAGGGTGGTGAAGCACTGGAAGAGATTGTCCAGAAGAGTTGTGGCTGCCCCATCCCCGCGAGTGTTCAGGACCAGGCTGGACAGGGTTTGGATCAGCCTGGTCTAGTGGAAGGTGTCCCTGCTCATGAAGGAGAAGTTGGAACTAAATGATTTTTGAGGTCCCTTCCAGCCTAAACTATTCCGTGTTTCTATGGTTTATGCTGAATGAATATGTGCTGTTAATAACTATATTTTAATTACCCTTTCACCCAGTTTTCCTGAACCTGCAGTAAGACTCCCTATTCTGTGTAGTCATACTGGCATTCTTTCTACAGAGGAGTGCAAGATTTTTTTTTCCTTTTTGGTTCTCTAATAAAATATCATTCTTTAAGGAAAGATTGCATATTTTCAGTTTAGCTATTACATTTCTTTATCCCTTCGCGGAATCTTAACCATTGTTTTTTCATAGGTACAATTTATGGACATCATACAGTATCCAGTGCCTCTGGGACACTTTTAAATTTTGGGTACTTGCAACTTGTTATTTAATATGTTAGTTTGGGCCAGTTCCCTTCTCTTGGCACCTCAATTTCTGATGAAACTTCAGCCATTTTCATCTGAAAGTCATATACTTGTCATGCAAATACTTCTCCAAACCTCCTCTGCAGTGTCCTTAGCCTTTCAGATAGCCCAGCCAGCTTGTTTACAGACCAGTAGTTCAACAGCAACCCTCTGCCAAGCTTCGTGCTTCCTGTGTGCCTGAAACAATCTTGTTTGCTTTAATATCTTCAGCTCTGGCCTGTTCTGGACCCTTCTCAGCTGTCATAATTTTTTTATATTACATTTCTCTTGACGTTGCCTGCGCGTCTTTCCATTGGCGTTGTTCACTGTAGGTCACTGCTTTCTGAAGGAAGAATTTTTGGGGTCAGGCTTCCTTTTAACCCTGCCTGAGCTTCAGGAGTTGTTGGTTATTATGGGTGGCATGTACCAAAAGCTGAGTTGTGGCACGGCCTGGCAGTGCCCAGAGTACAGCAGGTAACCCTGCCTGTCCCTTGGCATCCAGAGAAATATCTGACCTCATGCTCTGCCTGGCAGGGTAAGGAGCCAGGAGCAGCAGTTTCTTTAATACCTTCCAGGCCTTTCCACTGAATCTCAATAATCAGGAAGCTGGGGAAGAAACAGAAACCAGAGCATTACCTGGAGACTTTAATGCCGGTCATTCCCTCTGGACTGTGCTAATTAGGAGAGATTGCACCACCTGTCCCATTCTACAGACTTCAAAGGCATTGCACAATGATAAAATCTGCTGTACAAAAAGCTGCACTCACTGCTGAGGACTTTCACAGCCAGATTGTTCTGCACTGGTCCCTGACACAGCCTCTGAGCCCCCAGCTCCAGCTGAGCTGAGAGCAGGGTGCTCACCCACGGGCACACAGACCTCGCTCTGGGCTCCGTGTCACACTGCCTGTGTCCTGCCACCCTTTTTGGGAAGCTGTCTCTGAGGACACAGTAACGTCACCAGGCACCAGCAGGTGTTTTGGAGGGGAAGGTTCTTCAAGAAGACAGAGTCTTGCCAGCCTTCTCACTCACCACTGCGGGGGCTTTGGAAATGGGGAGTCATGTTTGCTGTACTGATTCTCACAGAAAAACATATTCAGGGCGGTGCTGAAAATTTGCTATTATTTCCACTGAGTAGTCCTGGGCAAGCAAATAACACTGCAAAAAGAGTCTATCAAAGCTCTGCACCACTCAGTTTGAACTCTAAACGCTGTCATCTCACAAAATAAACACCTGAGCTCATTTGTCTGAAAAGGGCTTGCTTTGCCTTGATACACTGCTGAAGTAGGGATTACAGCCTCTCTGCACAGCCTGTTCCAGGGCCTCACTACCCTCACAGGGAAGATTTTCTTCCCAACATCTAATCTAACCCTACTCTCTTTCAATGTGAAGCCATTCCCTCTTGTCCTATCACTCCAGGCTCCTCTAAATAGTCTCTCCATCTTTCTCCATCAGGTGCTGAAAGGCTGCAATTAGGTCACCCCAAAGGCTTCTCTTTTCCAGGCTGAACAGTCCCAATTCTCTCCACACAGGCAAGCCTTTCCATGCAGGAGAGGTGCTCCATCCTTCTGATCATCTTGGCCTCCCATGGACTCACTCCAGATCAGGAGCAGTGGCTCTCTTCTACAGCAGTGCTCACTGGGCAGCTTCTAGTCCCGAGGGGGGGGGGAGAAGAGCAGGTAATCATGCTCAGGGAAACAAACCACTCCTCTGTCCCCAGACAGGGCTTTGGCTCTCAAGAATACAGTCTCTCAAAAATACAATCTCTCAAAAATACAGTCTCTCAATACCCCACTGTCCTGGGTTGATGCTGAAGTGTATCCCCATTCATCTGTTTAGCTCAGAAATAAGTTTTGCGCCGTTAAAACTGGGTCTGAGAGTGAAGGGGGAAGAAGGAAATGGTGGAATGTCTGAGGTGGTTGTTTTCAAAACATAAAGATAAGAGTTTTCAGCTTTCCCTCACGCACGGCCTGTGTCGTCTGCAGTGTGGACGGTGGGAGAGTTTTCCTTTGCTTTTTGTCAGTTTTTGTCTAGCTGAAGCAGAGAAGTTCTTGGACTGTGGGTTTTTTTCCTTTTTCCCTGGAACTATTCAAACCTGCTCTGGACTGAAAACTCAGAAGAGCACCAGGAGCCCACACCTGTATCCCACCGGGCCTGGCCTGGCCCCGGCATTTCCCAGCGCCGCAGGGACTGACCCAGACTGAGTGAGCCGAGCTGCGACCCACGGGAGAGACTTTCTGAATCCATCATCTCTTCGGAGCAGCGAGAGGGTTTGTTGTTTAGCATTGCTCATGTGTTGTGCTGGGGAGTGCTTTGCCTTTTAAATAAACAATTTTTTTCACTTTTCTCCAAGGAAATCTTTTCCCGAACCAGTTGGGGCTGGGGCTGTTTGAATTTGCTTTCTAGAGGGACCCCATTTGGAGATTTCTTCCCCAACCTGCCCTAAACCAGGACACCCACCCAAGTTTTCATCTACGTCGTGGCTCACGCTCAACCTGAGCATCTGGAGATGGTTATTCAACTTCAGCAGGCACATCCAGGCAGGCTGAGGTGCCCCAAACAGCTCCCTGCTCCCTGCTGTGATGCTCAGGCCTTAGTGCTTTAATTTGCAAGCCTGCTGGTAGGCTTTGCAGCTCCTGCTTGTTCACTGCTTACAGCCAAAGCAATAACCCACCGTGAAGGAGTTTTGATCCAAAGCCTCACGTGCAGCTCCACATTGTTGGGACATTAGGCTGAGTGTGCTGTCTGTCACCTGTCTCTGCTCCTCCGAGGGAAAAGCCACAACCCGAGGGAGACAAAGAGAGAGAGAGGTAAATCTTATTATAGTTTCACGGGTCTAATCTGCCAAAGCAGAACAGGAACAATTTTTAATTTTATAAGCACCCACTTTTAACTTTATTCAGGGATACTACTCTTTTCCATAATCAAATATTAGTTTAAACTGTCTTAAGCTTAACACCTTATTACACAAAGCCTCTTAGAAATAGAAATAAAATAAATAATTTCACACAAAAGAGTGTCAGACTGAAAGGGCCTGCAAATGCATGGCTAATTCAAAGTCAATGAGATTTCAGGTGTAAGGTACATATATTTACAAAGCTATTATTCTCCTTCCTCAGAAAGTGCTCTTAGTTACAATTTTAATCCAGCTGAGGTGTCTGCTGGACGGGGGTCTTTCCCTGGAAGGTGAGATAGAGAATTTTCCCCTGATTTCAGACAGCATAAGGCTAGAGATCTCCTACTGCAATCCGTGGTGTGACAGGATTTCACTCTAATTTTACATCAATTGCACTGAGTATTCGCCCTCTATTTTTTTCCCAGGCTTCTGATAGGAATTTTCTTTTCTGAAAGGTAATTAAACTGAAACAAAGAGCTGAATCCCTCTGTAAGCTCTACAAGAGATTAGACCACTTCTGCGTATCACTCCAGAGATAATAAGAGCTCTGGGAGCTTTTCGGGGAGTAACTTATTGGACATAATGAGCTTCTTACTGGGGCACCTGCCACCAGTGCTGCTTAAGAGTGTCTGTTCCCCAAGGTCTCTTGAAATTTAACTGATTTTTTTTTTCCTAGTCAACTGATGACTTTATTCCTCAGAGGCATCACTGGAAATGGCTCTCGGAGAGTCTCACTCGGTGTTTCATTCTGAGATTGGAGAGTGACCTTTGACTGTGGGTCTGTGAGACTCCAGTGGTCCAAGCTTAGCATGAAGAGTGCTCTTCCTCCTTAGCTCCCCTGGAATGATAGCACTGGGAGCACAAGAGGCCCTGCTGTGTGTTATGAGGAGTGCAGAGTGACCAGTTAGGAGAACCAGCTGCAGCCCCAGAGCTGAGGAGCGCACAGGGCTTGTGCAGGAGTGCTGTGAAAAGGAGAATGATGTGCTCACGTACCTGCAGACAGAGGTGAAGAGGACCCAAAGCACGTACAAAGAGCAGAAAGAAACTGCTGTAGGTAGTCCGCAGGGAAGCAGACACCTGGTGAGTCAGCATTCCCCCCTTCAGAAAGGTGCTGATTTCATTTGCTTTTCTGATGGCACTGCAGGGCTCACAAAACTGCAGGCTTATTTCAGGCTCCATAAACAGCTCTTCTCCACCTCCAGGAAGTGCTTGTGTACACCCACAGCATGGCAAAACTCTCTAGGCAGCACAGTTACAGATGGGTTACAGCTACACTGACCCTAGGGACCTGTGGGTGTGCATGAGTGGGGTTAAGCTAGGTCTCTGAGGGATGCCCAGGTAGGAAGGTGCAGAAGCAAAGCCTTTGGAGTTACCTGGAGCCCAGGAGCCCAGGGGGACTCTGCAATCACACACTGCTGCCTGCAGAGACACATCTGGGACTTGGCAGTGCTTTGAATGCTGTGTCCAGTCTGGGGAGGACAGGAAGAACAGCAGTGACAGTTCTGGTACAGGCTTCCTCTGATGAAATCCCCTTCTTGAGGGGATGTGCCTCTCCTTGGGAGCAGGGTTTGGGTCTTGGGTTGATGCCAGGCTGCTGTTAGCATTGGTTTTTTTTGTCCCTTTCCATTAATGCCAGGGTTGTCCATTGGGAATGATGCTGCCCATTCCTCCCTCTGCAGAGCTGCAAATTCCCACTCAGTAACCTCAAGACCTGTACATTTGTCCTGCCTCCTGCTCCCTCAAAGCTGGGTCAGCTCAGTCCAGGGTCTTGCACTTTCTGACCCCAGACATCACCCTTGGTACCTGTGCGCAGCTCAGCCCATCTGCTCAGGGTGTGGAGATGGGGAACAGCCAGAGAACAGAGCTAAAACAGAGACCAGGCTGCTTCACCAGACCCTGAAGGCATCAGGCTTCCCTTCACCCTGGGGACAACCAAGCTCCATAGCTCTCAAAACCTGATAAGCCTGACACTTCCCCCAGCATCACTGCCCATGGCATCAGCTCTGCCTCAGTCCAGAAAAAAAGAACACCATTTGGCCCATTTCTGTATGCGGTGACTTAGTCAAACAAGTTGCCCAGAAGCAGCAGAGTCTCCTTGAAGGTTTAAGGCTGCAGTAACCATTCCAGAGCTGACCTCATGCTGGCAGTATCCCTGTTTTCTGGGCAGAATGGGGGTGGACTAGATGATGTCCATGGTTCTGATTCTGTGACTCTTTATTGCTACTCAGTTTATTTTATCCTCTCCCGTGTGCTTCAGACAGAAATGTTGTAGCCCAAAGGAAAGATTTAGCAGGGAAAATGATTGCTTTTGACAATATTCAGTGTGGCCGCTTGCTGAAAAGAAGAAGGGTGGGCAGTAGCTCTTTCTTTTTAAGATGACAGATGGGAACATTAATGTCGGTGCCTTTGGTTTGCTTCGTTTTGCAGAGAAGTCATTTCAAACTGCGAGCACCTCTCACACAGCCCTGAAATATGGCAGCCATAAATCCAAAAACACCTTCTGTGGTGCTCCTTGAATTGTGCACCTCTCTGCAGTGGCATCTCAGCAAAGGGAAGGCTCGTGTGGAGATCACAGGAGCACCGTGTGCTCAGCTGGTTGCCCTGAGATAGTCAAGAACCAGTGCACACTTGCTCTCTTCAAGAATCATATTTCATTATGGAAACTTTTTACTTGTTGCTGCTTTTAAATAATCCCCAGCTGGGCCTGTTCTCCCTTTCTCCCCATCTGTTTCATATCTGTAGTGAAGAAATAAAAAAAGCCCCTGTTGGAGGGAGGGGAGGAAGGCTCATACCTTCTTGCTCACTCACTAGCCCAGCACACTGAAAACCCTTGGCTTTGTCTTCACCTTCATCACTGGATGGTTTTTTTTCCAAACTTCACACATAAACTCATTAACATCACTTTTCCATCTGACCCACTTAGAGATCTGCGTCACTGGCGATGTTTCAGCACTGAGCAATCTCCCTCCACTTTGCTGCTCACATCCTTGGGGGGGAGGGAGGTGTGCATGTGGGTCTTTGTGCTGAGCAGCACTGCCTTTTACGTGGATCTATATTTATACATTTGACATCTGAATGGGCTCAGACGTGCAAGAGTTGTCAAGAGCAAGCTGTGACACCTTCGTGTAGCACCTAATGGGGCCCTTTCACCTCTGGATGCTGATGTGGCGAGTTCTGCGCCGCTGGTGCAGCGCCTGCTCTGCGCAGTCAAACAAAGCTGCTTTTTTTAGAATGACAACCTATAATACTGCTGGTGCTGTGGAGAAGTGATAAAGGTAACATTTCACATCGCCAGTCAGAAACTGCCTCTCTTAGGATAACTTGGCAGGGAAAAAAAAAAAAAAGAGGAGGGGAATGAGCACAAAGCGCAGCGCGCAATTGTGAGCAGCGATGACGTCCGTTGTCACATAATCTCTCCCGAGCCATGTTGTGAGCAGGATTGGGTGACACTGCTGGAGGAAAAGTAAGAACCAGGCACTGAAGGGATGCTACCCCATTGCCCTCCAAACCCAAATGCTACTCTGCAAGCCATATATGAAAATAAAGATATTTCTAGAACACTACGTTGCTGTAAATGATGACCATGAACACGCAGTTTTCTGCGGCAAAAATGGTGCCAGTGAGGGGACCATGGCTGGAGAGAGCCCCCCAAAGCTAGGGTGGCTTCCCTGGCTCCCAGAACTACTCAGCTTGTCCCAAGGAGAAGGCAGCATGCAAGAAAAAGAGGCTTGGCTCTTGCTGCCAGCTTGGCAAACCTGCCCTGGGCTCTGACAGGCAAGCTGGGATTGTTCCATCTCCTGCTTTATCACCTCTAATGGAGGAGCAGCTGGCCACTTTAAACCCCCTGGCAGGGGATTTGCAAGGCAAAATATTCAGTGGAGATGTCAGAAGCACACTCACCCCTCCAGCCCCAAGTGCCCCAATGTTCACTCCTGCTCTGTGAGGGGACACCCCACTGGCAGGGCACACTGCAAGCCAAATCAGAGGACTGATAACACTTTCTTCTGCCAGGCTTTTTATTTGTTTGTTTGGTTGGTTGGTTTTGTTTTGTTTTGTTTTTTTGGGGGGTAGTTTTTTTTTGTTGTTTTTGTTTGTTTGTTTGGTTGGTTGGTTTTGTTTTGTTTTGTTTTTTTGGGGGGTAGGGGTTTTTTGTTGGTTTTGTTTGTTTGTTTTTGTTCTGTTTTGGGGGTTTTTTTTGGTCTGGTTGGCCTGAGTTCCTGGCCTTCCACATCATGGCTCTACGAGTGTGGTCCTGGTACAAACTGGAGGTGGAGTGTTACAGTGTGGGGATGGGCTGCACCTTGGAGACTGTTTGCATGAAAATTAACAGGGATTTTTGTTGAATGTGTAGTGAAACCACTGTGGTGATCAGACCAGTGCCAGTAGCAGGGCCTGGTCAGCTTTACCTCCCCTTGCCTCTGTGCCAGGCCAAGCTACAGGGGTTTGGCAAATCGTCCCCAATGCTGGACTGCCCTGGGGCTCATTGCTAAACCAGGATTGTGTCCAGAGGGGACCCTTGGATACCTGTCTAAACCTGCTGATGTGCCCCCATAGAGGGCTGGAGCCAAAATTCAAGTTTAATGTTGAACTGGGAAAGTCTCTTACATGCCTCAATTCGCAGTGAGCTCTTCCCCAGTTGCCTCCCCTGCAGGCTCCAGGCAGACCCTTCAGCCCTACACCTGCTTCTCAAGGCCTGGAGCAGCTCCACTGTGGGGTTTTTGGGAATTTCACGTGAAATGACTTCACTTTCTCTTAGAGGAACCCTCCTGGGTATTAAAAAAGTTGCAATTCACCTGACATGCTGGTTTGACGGGCAGATTGTGATTTTCCCCGTGGCTTCCCACCTTACTCCAAACCCATCAGTGGTGCCTCTCCCTGCACACCCGGGCTCACCTTCTTTGTTAGACTATGTCAGGTTCCACATGTCCTTTCCAAAGCTGTATCATTTCACTTGGAGGTCAAAAAAAAACTTTGGTGCAGAAACTTCCAGCCAGTGAGCACAGGGACACCACTTACACAAAGCTGCTTTTGCAGGTGGTCCTGCCCATTCACTCAACCAGGTTTATTCCCACAAGTAACCTGCTAGCAGAAAAAAGGGCAACAGAAGAAAGGTCCTAAACTCAGACTCCTCTACATTATAAAATCACCAGGGAGAATATTTTTTTTTCTGTAACAAAAGCTGTGCTGTATGCGTGCTGTGCCCTGACAGAGAAGCTGCCTGCTGGAGAAGAGTCTGGAGGATCTGAAAGTTCACTGCTCAGGGGTGAGGGAAAAGGGTCAGTGCTTGCTTTTCCTTGGTGTTTTGGGTCTGAACTTGTGTTTTTTTAATAGAACGTTTTAGCAAATGGATTTTTCTCCCTGAATGCCGGTCATCCTCTTGCCTCCTGGCTGTTACGGCCTTTCTTTGATCCTCCTTTGGGAACCTTTCAATGCTGCAGGTCACAGGAGAAGCACTGACCAGCTGGCTTTAGACACAGGTGTAGGAGTGAAGCTGCAGAGGGAGGCTGCAGGCTATTGATCCAGCAGGGTCTGAATGAACATGATATTTGATCTGTAATTATATAGCCAAAGAGGCTCTGCAGAGCAGGCGGAGTCAGCAGCTTGGATTGGATGTGATGTGCATTTTTCCTGTCACTGTAAATCAGCTGTGAAAGCACCTTTACATCTCATCTTGCACGGCTCCCTGTCAGAGATCTCTGCCTTCAGCCATGGGCAGAGGAGCAGCACCAAACACAGAGAATGAAAATCTTGCTGCATCTCCTCCAGTGCCCTTTTCACATGCCATTCTTGGCTTGCTTCCTGGCTGGGTTTCACCAGGCTGTAAAAGTTAACTATGTGCTGGAGTTGTACTTTATGAGACTACAATTTAATTTAGAAGCTAATTTATGGAAGTTATGCATCTCTCCCTCTCCTCCATTAGAAGGCAGCTGTTGGATCCACCCTGTGTGCAGTGAAACTGTGGCTGTGGATAATTGAAGGGCTGGGAACTCACCACTGGCCTCCAACGAGAAAAGGCAGTAACAGGAGGTTTAAGCAAATCCCTTCTATGAAGAAGGGATTTAGAAAGAGTGCCCAGGTGTGTAGGGCTAGGAAAGGCAAAACCCATCTAAAGCTGACACTTGCAAGAGGCATCAAACGCCACAGGAGGAGTCTCTATGCCAACATTAGATGTAAAAGGCTGAATAAGGAAAACTGGGACACATTCAGTTGCATCAGGTGATTTAGTGACAGCCGAGACAGGTAAGGCAGAGGCATTCATGGCCTTATTTGCCTCAGTCTTGGCGAACAAGGTCTCCCAGACTTCTTAGGGACAAGTTGAAGGAGAAGGAGAACAATCAGCAGTGGGTGAGGATCAGGTCGGGATTTGTTTGAGGGAACATCCTGCATGTGGGAGCCACCAGGGTCCACACAAAAGTGCCAAGGGAGGTTGTCCTCACAGAGAGGCTCTCATAATGCCTGAAAAAGGCTGTGGGGATCAGGGGATACCCCTGCAACTGGAGAAAAGCAAATGTTGTGCTCTTTTCCAGAAAAGGGCCCAAGGACAATCCTGGACACTGCCCAGGCAGTTTCAGGTCAGTCCCTAGGAAAATCATGGACTGAGTTCCCTTGGAGCATGTTTGTGGACACAGGAGGGAGAAGAGAGCATCTGGGAACAGCCAGCATGGACTGAAGAAGGGTAAAACATGTCGGACCAACCTGACTGCCCACTGGGTTAAAAATCCAGAGGGAGCTGTGAATGAGGATTCAGCTCCCCAGGCCACATGTTCCTGGGGGTGCTGAACTGCAAAATATCTGGTCCAGGAGGTGTCCTGTCATTCTGCATTTTACAGTAGAACCCAAAGAAATAACACTTCAAAACCTTTGGCTTCCTGGTTTGGGGTCAAACGAGAGAAGGGAAACAAATTTAGCAGAAATCAGCCTGATTACATGTCCTAGTACTGGTGCACCTCAGTCCTTAGGAATTTTCTTAATCCTCCTAGAGAAAATTATGCTTTCCAACCACTGCTGCTCTTCTTTCCTTGCCCCTTGGTGATGCTGGTGGATGAGGCAATCTGGCAGTGCAGTGTTAGTGGGCCATTTTATGAGGACTGTCCATACCTCAGTCCCATAAATGTACATTTCCAAGGGAGTTCACAGTCTCCAGGGAGCAGTGACATTGTTTGATTTGTCCAGGAGGCTTAATAGAGAGTGAGAAATAACAACTTTGCTAAAAAATTTAGGGCAGCATCTCACCTTGCTGGGGTCAAGTGCTCACCTGGGTGTAGACAGATGGGACTGCAGCTTTTGGATACACTAGAAAAGCCTGAGAGCTGGGATTTCAGAGGAGATACAGCCCTGTTGGCTTTCTGGACAAATTTCCCATGGAAAAAAAAAATTCCTCTAAAAATAAAAAGTTCAGACATGCAAAACCAAATAATCATCATCATAATAATGAGGTGGTTTCCCCAGATAATTACATATTTCAAGATCAGACGTTCTGTACTGGCACGCAAAATATGCTCCCTGCAGGTTTTCCAAAGCTCAGTTTTCTTTCAGGAAACAACATTTTTTTTTGTGGATTGTTGCTGCTGGTTTCCTACAAAGGTAAATGTTTGTTTGTGTACAGCTGCAGCCCTTTTTTTATGGCCATTAATAACTATATGCTAACAGACTACAGAAAGTCTTAATTGGTAGAGTATGAATATTGTGCTGTAAATTGGAAGTAAGGCAGTTGCATTTATTAGTATACACTATTTGCATAGTGTCTGCAGAGGGTTCTATACCCTGGTGGTGAATATGTATGTGAATAAATCAGTGAGCATTAATTGCTGAGGCTTAGCCTATGGGCCCCTGGATTCAACTGGAGCATTCCTGTTAAATTTATGAAGCGACGATTGAGTCCAGGAAGACTACTGAGGTTTGGTTGCAGTGAAAAATTGTTGAAACCCATGTGTTTTGTCACTGAATTTTAGCCTAAACTGGGGTTTACAAGCAGTTTTGACAGACTTCAAGGGTCTTCCTGGTTTAAAAGCTTCCCTCCATGTCTGTAGGAGCAGGATCAGGGCAAAAAGCTGGAGGCAGAAAAGCCAATCTGTCAAGGTGGTGAATATATCTAATATTTGGCTATTGCTATTGCTCTCTTTGGCACATTTGCAGAAAGGCAGCTATTAGAATTTTTTTTCCTCTTGGCTCTGAACTTTCTCAGTAGAATTTCCTAATATCCCAAATGAATCTTGAAAAGAAATGAGGATTTTTTTTTTCCCTTACGTTGTATCCTCCATAGATGTAAGAAGTTTGTTTCCTTGGAACAACGCCCTGAATCCGCTCTCCCAAACATGCAGATTTACAAAAAAACATGCAGCTGCAGCAAAGATATCCCTCACCAAGCAGTGAGGCAGTTCCCAGTCTGTCAGTGGCACAGGACCAGAGATGGATCCAGCGTCTCTGTTCCATATTCCACTGCCCATAGCTTGAAGGACCAGGGACACTGTGCTAATTAAGCAATGCAGATGCAAATCTAAGCATCACCTGGGGGTGCATGGCAACTCAAAGGCATCCAGCTAAAGCTTCCTATGGCTCGATGGTAATTTCTCTTTCTGTGATGTCCGTGAAGTTTCTGTCACAGAGATATTTTTGTCTGTGTTACCTCACACCCCTTGATTGAAAATGCCTTTACCACCCCCCATTGCACACAGAAGCAAAGTCGCTTCTTAGACACCAACGTGCAAAAGCCATGGTCTGCCCCTCTCCTCCATTCAGGGGAAGCACTGGAGATGAGGAAAGCATCTCTAGCCCTCCGACAAACCCTGGGGTCAATGCAAAAAAAGGCAGGGATACCTCTGGGATCACACTGCCCTCCCGAAGCTGGCTGTCGCGGTGTGTCACTCCTGCCTCTGGTGGCAGCACCGGGCCAGGGCTGAAGGGCGAACTCATGGGTGAGGGCAACACGTGTCCCCCCTCTTGCCAGCTTTGGGGAGGTTACCCACAACCTCTTTGCTCTATGAATGGCTCCAGCCGTTTCTCTCTAATTTTTTAAAAATCATTTCTAACGCCAGTTGCCTTTGCGCTGCTGTCACAAGGAGAAGAGGCTTTGTGAAGATCCAAGCGTTTCTGTGGCATTGAGCAGTGACTCATCTGACCTGCAGCCTGCTGCTGTCCCGAGCCTCGCCCCAGCGCGGGATGCTTGAGAGTGCATTTGTGTGCACACGAGGGGCGCAGAGAAAGGCTCCTGTCCCTGCCCTATTGCATTGCCCTGACACTTGGTCACTGCTGGCTGGTGACAGAAAAAGCAGTTTGTAGAAGTCAAGCCTCAGCAGGGGAGGTGATGGCATTGCATGGAGAGATGGCTGGGTTGACCTGTGAGTAATAGACCCTCAGAGAGAGAAAAAGGAGATGACTGTGGCTGGGAGAGGCAGCACATTCTGGCTTTGCCATCAAAGCTGGGTCAGGGAGTCCAAGAGTACTGCAGCGGCCACTAGAAAGCCTCTGCCTGCTGCCACATGAAACCCCCGACCTCTGGGGCCTGAAGGTGTGTGACACTGGCTCTGGATTCATGTGCCACATATAAGAGCAGAAGGGCTGCTTGCTTCCAGGTGCATGCCTTTGGCACTTTGAGTGAACAAATGAATTACTTAACAAATTTATTGACGAATTAATATGCTAGGCTAATGCTTCTGTTTTACCTGGGACTCCTGTCCTATCCCAGGACTTGGGGATCCCTGAAGTTCCCTTGGGCAGGGTGAGAGAAGGACAATGGCCATGCCCAGAGCAGGCGCAGTGCTCAGCCAGCCTCGGGCAGTGCCAAGCCCTGGCAGTGGTGTGAGCCAGGACAGGGAGAATGCCAAGGTTCGGCAGTACCGAGCTGCGTCCCTGGGCTTCCTGGGGCTCACTTTGATCCTGAGTATGCTCAGCACCAGGCTGGCAAGGGGTTGTTGCTCCCCTCTGCGTTTGTCCAGCTTTCCCCACGCCCGATCTCGCCCTGGGAAATCAGAAAAGGCGGGAGGAGGACGGGGAGCGGAGGAAAGGACACCCACGCCTGTACGTGCCCAGCGCCGTAGCCACTGGGATCAGGCTTTCACTGACATGGGCAAGCACTGGATCAGGACTCGCCGGCTCAGTGGTGACGGCTGAGGAGGGGGTGATGAGCTGGGTTTGTGGAGGCTGTGCTCTCCACGACCTGGAGACAGCCAAGCAAGGCCCCTTCAGGCTGTGCTGTTTGTTATTCAGCCCCCTCCAAGAGGATTAGAGCACGAGGCCAAAATTTTTGGCGTGTGATAAGATTTTCATCCTGAATTTCATGCTGAGCTTGAGCTTACTAATCTTCCCCTCGAAGCACGGTAGACAGCTCCTCATACCACTGGCACAAAATTTTAATCCCTCGCCTAGATCTGGCAGCACAGAATCCACTTGCAACACCCCTCTCATCGTTCCAGAGCATCCCAGGGAGCCTGCACGTCGCGGCGAGTGCCACCAAGCAAATCCCAGGGTGCAGGCGACCCCTCCAGTGCCCTGGGCAGCCCACCCCTCTCCTGCCCGTCCCGCAGCTGCTGACATCAGCAGACGTCGGCACAAAGCGGCTCAGGAGGCGGCGTGGAAGGATCAGGGAGCAAAGCCGAAAATTGAATTAGCGCTTATTAGAAGGGCGGCTGGAAACACCGCGGAGCAGCCACGTGTGAAGCCCCGGGTTCGGCGTGTCACACGCGGGCAGCCGCAGCACACGTGGGACAGCCGGGAAAGTGCCCCTGTGCCTGAGCCCAGCCACAGCGGGAGAGCCAAATCCAGCCCTCCTCCTCCTGCTGCTGCTGCTGCTGCTGCTCTGCAAAGGACACACGTCAGGGCCGAGGCGGTGGAAACACTCTGCGTAGGACAGGAAAGGGAGCTGGTGGCTTGCGGGAGCTGGAATGCCCTGAGCAGGGGGACCTTGGCGTCACAGAGGTGGCAGCTGTGCGTGTCCCCAAGGCCTCCCCTGCTGGAGAGCACTTGCTGGCGGCTCTGTAAGCAGGTTCATTAACCAGCGAGGCCGTGTGCTAATTGCATTACCAAGCAAAGCCCTCATTAGACAGGAGACCAAAAGGGACTCCCAAGTCAGTGTCAAGCCTGTATTTGGGGAAAATTTACGTTGACGTTCGTAGTTAGTGCTCCAGCTGGGGCATAATGCAGGTCCCAGTGTGAGCAGGATTGAGTTGTACGTGGATGGAAGCAATCAGCAGCAGCATGATGCAGCAGGTCCCCAAAAGTCCTTTCCCGTCTGCATCCATGACGTGCTGCAATGTCATGGGGCACTACAGCTAAGGAAGGGTCATCAGGGGCTGGGTGGGTTTATCTTACACTTTCAGGTTTGATTTATGTTCCCTTCAGCCCCTGATGGATTGAAACGTCCTCTGTAACAAGGCCCATGCCAAGGGAGCTCTTTGCAGCTCCGCATATAAAGCAAAGTACTTGGCTACTGTTAATCTTCCTAATAACATGGGTCTGCCTCTAGATGTAAGTGCTAGTCATTAATTCAAGGAGTTTCTTACATGTTCAAAGGACATAGAGATCCCTTTCATTGCTTTGTACCTGCCCATCCTGCCTGCAGACAGATTGCTTGGTGAGACAAAAAAGCGCTGTTTCGCCACGTCCCCTTTGTCAGAAATGCTGCCTGCCCCAAATACAGCATCCTGATATTAAATATTTCACAGGACTGCGTGGGAATGTTCTGCCTCAAAACCTGTTTGGTGCTTGATGCTTTTGACACAGAGCAGTTGAGATGGCTCAAAACGTGTGGCAGAAGAGGAAAACTGCTTGGGCTCAGGATGGGACCTGGTGACTCTCCATTTTCCTGAGCATGCTGCCCCCTGGGACAGGGATGACCCTCTGTGGTCCCTTCCAACCTGACCCATTCTATAATTCCATTATTCTGTGCTTTAACCTGCACAGCCTCTCAGGGCTTCTCAGAGAGCATTTAGTTCAGCTTGACCATGCACACGGAATTCTCAAACTTTATAGCATGGCTCACCCTTTCCCTGAATCATCTTCTTCTCCCCCCATGCACTGAGTACTGGTTCAGATAACACATTCAAAATATTCCAGTTTTGAGATTTCCCAGCATATATTGGCAGAGTGCTGCTAAGTCCAAGTTCTCCCCTCAGGGCACACACTCCCAGGCTGTGTTCTGCTGGACCTTCCTAGCTGAGCCAAAGAAGGGAAAGACAATATCATTGCAGATGAATGCAAAGGACTCCCTTCTGTGTTTGGCAAATGAGAAACCCTGACCACTCGGAGTCACTGAAAGTATTGATTCTGTTTCCAATAAATGCTTTGCAGTTCTTTGATTCTATCTTTATCTTCTTTATCCTTTTCAATGATGTTGGGGAATTTTTAATGTCCCAACAGTAAGTGTTTTTCTTTAAGATGTCATAAAGAAGGTGCTTGGATTTTTCCTTGGGCTGAAATATTTTTCCAATGGACCACAAATCTGCTGTTGGTTCCTTTCAGCCAGGGACTGCAGAGTTTCAGAACCTATAAATGATTTGAAAAATGTAGACCAGTTTTATCTGTCTGATTCAGTTCCACATCCAACAAGAACACTGTGGCTAACAGGAACCTCTTGAGCTCAATTATACAGATATTGACATTTATTCCTCTATGACGCTCACAGCTAGAGCTGATAAGTGATTTTTTTTTCCTTTTTCCAGCATTACCTCAGCAATCCTGCTATCCACGGGGAAACACTAGCACGTGGCATTTAGCACTGAGCACCTCTTGTAAACTTTGCTGTATTGACTGACACATTCTGGCTCTGGTCAGACAAACACGTCTCTGCTGCACCTGTGTCTGACAGGAGTGAGTTTCTGTAGTTACTGTCCCCAGAAAACCCAAGCAGTCAGTCAATTATTTCTCTTTATAGTCAGATTTAGTGCCTTATCTGGAGTTGAACAGTCAACAGCATCACGCTGTATGAGCCAATTCATTCTGAAGGGGCCTTGTTGCAGCAAAAATCCTCCCACTGCACAAATTTTTGAAGTATAAGTCCCCTGCTCCATTGACACCCTTTGGCTTGATGGGATGAGGAAAGAGAAGGTATCACATTGCCCCCATTAACACTGTGACAGGGCAGGATTCTGACCCCACCACAAGCAGGGGTCTGTAGGAGCATCCCTGCTGTCAGGCACAGGCCTTTTTTCGGTGCTTCCCAAAGAGCAGGAGGGAAGACTTGGCAGACAGCAAGGCAGGAAGGTCAAAGGAGGAATTTTGTGACTGAAGATCCAGGCAGTGACATTATCCCATTCCCCTGCTTCTCTATCTCCTGGATACAGGTTACCCAGAGAAGTTGTGGATTCCCCGTCATCTAGTGGACACTGTTCCTGCTCATGGCAGGGGAGTTGGACTTGAACTTCAAAGGTCCCTTCCAACCCAAACCATTCCATGGAATGAAGAACATGCTTGGACAGGTAAGGAGATGTTGGAGCTGAGTGAATAAAATAATTTTGAGAAGGCCCTGGTGAAGAAAGTTGTTTACATCTTCCCCCTTCTAGAGTGCTTCTACAAAGACAAAATTGTACAGCCATTCAAAAAAAAAAAAAAAAAAAAAAAAAGAAGGGGGGGGGGGGCTTTGATTTCAAAAAAAAAAAATTTGACCACAACAAAAAAAAAAAAAAAAAAAAAAAAGGAAGGGGGGATGGGGATTTGAATTAAATAAATTGAAGCCTCCTGCCTTGTAATTCAGGGATTCCTGCACCATCTGTGAGCAAGCTCTAGGGTGCCTCAGTGGGAGCACAGAGGTAGCTCAGTCACGCAAAACCCATGACTCCAAAGCATTTGACTAATAAACTGAAACCCCAGGGAAAGAAATCTTTGTCCCTGCTTTTGCCTGCATGAACTAAAGAAGTGTGCCTGTCTTTTCTAGAGGTGGCACTGCTGCAGATTCCACTGTGCCCGTATAGGCTGCAACCCACTCCTTTGTCTCTCCTTTCAGTTTCCCACAAATACCATCTCCAGCCGATGCCACGCTTTTCTTTTATTGATATATTGCTGGGCTTTATCAGCAAAGCTTTTATTGCAGCTCTCCCTGTGGTGAATAAAGGTTGAAAAGACCATCCCTGAGCGTCTCTGGGAAGGGAGCTTGCATAATCGGGGCGCTGCTGGTGCAGGGCTCCGCTGACGTAACTGGCTGGGGAAAATTACTGAGGCGCCTGCTGAGGGACAGAAGTGAGTAACTCCCATCAGCAGAGCCCCGGCCTCTGAAGGAGCTGCTGCTCAGGCGAAGGGCTAAAATAGACCTGGAGGGAAGCTGATTTTGAGCAGCAAGGGCCCTTTTATTTGTTTTTATAAAGAGCGTTCTGTGCGGATTGCGTGTGAACTCTTTGTGTGCCTCTGCAGGGATCGGGGGGATAAACAAACCTGGAAGCAACTGTTAGCGCTTGACATCCTTTTGTTGGCATTTATCAGCCCCTGGCAGGATCCCCACGAAGTTCCCAAAGGCGGCTGAGGCCTGGCCAGACCACAGGCTGTCCTGCCTCAGTCCTGTGTTAGATAAGCAGAGCCGTTCCTCAGAGCACCATTCTGCTCCAAAAAGGTGGCAAGTTCTGTAGCCAGGAGCTTGCATAAGGAGCCAGAGCCATCAGGCACAGGTCTCTTGCCTGCAGCTGGCTGTGTGATTTTGGGGATGCTGAGTGCTGCCTCAGGCTGTGCACTTGGCTGGAAGCCACGAGACCTCAAGCGTGAGGGGGACTGAAGCAAAGCCCCAGTGAAAGCCCCGGGAACACATCCAGGGATTCAGGGTTTGACCCTTGGTGTAAGCTAGCAACAATCCCATTCACCTGCTCAGGCATGGAGGAGGGAAAAGTTATTTTTCCAGCTTTGCCCTGTGTCCTCCACGCTTGGTGGTGGCCCAGGAGGGCCCTCCAGTGCTTCTTATGGGGCAGGCAGGGGGACCTGGGCAGAGGGGGAGTCCTTGGCCATGAGCTCCTCCAGCACCAAGCTCCAAGACAGGGGTGTCCCCACTCTGTGCCACCCCCACAGCCAGAAGCAAGGCACACCTCATCCCCCGGTCCTCACGGGGCCGTGCCAAGGTCTGGGCCCCTGCCATGACCCCAGCCCCACACCTGACCCTCCCCCTGTGTGACTTCTGGGCTGCAGATGTGCGCCGGCGCTTTCCTGTCAGAGCCCGTGCAACTGAAAAAACCCATCTGGACTCAGATAAAGAGGAAATCAGATCGTGTCTCATCCTCTGCCAAGCTGGAAGCCAATTACGGATGCAGAGCAGAAGCCTCCCGCCTCAGTTTCCTCTGGAAAGGCACAAGGGGCTGGACGTAAGAAAAGCAGCAGATCTGTGCTGCTGGTCACCATCAGAAGGGTGCTGCTCTTGCTGTCACTGGTGGGGACACAGAGGTTGCACTGGTGGATGCAATGACTGGACACCAGCACCAAGAGGCACCCGGATATCTGAGATGGGACACATGTGCTAAAAGTGACCCCGCTGGCACAGCCAGAGCATCACCTCTGCCAGGAATTGCACTGGCAAGTGGGATGTGGTCACTGGGTGTCTCTGGCAAGGAGATCTCAGGCTGGACAGCCAGCCCAGGACAGCCTGGAAACATTTCACCATCTTTTTCCAGCTGCTTAGAGGCACAAAGCCTTTGCACAAGCATTATCTGTGGTACAGTGTAACAAGCAGCCACCTTCCACCAAATCCCGTACATAAAACCACGTTACTATCACCATATGCACAGAAGCTGTAGCTGTGTTTATAGACTACTGGCTGTTGTAAATGTATCCCTGTAGGCTTTAAATCCATGCCTGCTTGTCTGATGATTGGTTTAACCAGTGCTAATTCCCTGAAAATGAATGGAGCTACTCATCAAATGTTTCTCCAGATGAAATGTGCATTTTTCCCTCAGGCAAAGTCAAGAGGTGCCCTGGGAGGGTGAGGAAAGCCCTGGAAAGCAATGATAGCTCAAACCACAGCTGTGAGTCTGAGAGGAGTCCTGATGAGCCTGGAGGTGGCTGTCACAAGCTCAGGGGATGAACAGGCCCTGGGAAGCCCTGGCTCCTCCATCCTGAGTGATATTGGCTGTCAAAGCACAAGAGAGACACGGAGCTCTCCAGGTGACCCAAACCAAAAGCAGGCTGTCCACACCAGATCTGTGGCTGTGGAGAAGCAGACTCCTTCTTGCATCTCTGCCCTGCACTCCTGTAAATCTGCTGCCTGCAGGGAGAGATGCTGCTGAGGGCAGCACAGGGGATTCTGTGGCCCCTGTCTGCAAGCAGGTACGGCTGGAGGGAGATGTGGCTGTGAGGTCATGGCCCTGCCCACAGTCCCACCATAACCATGCCAATCCAGAGGGATGTTCTGCCTGTTCAGAGGGCACATAATCTTGTGCCAAACCCTGGGCTGGTTGGACTCCTGGCCAACACGAGGCCTCTTGCTGTCTGCCCATCCACGGTAGTTTGCTCCGGCTGATGTACATGCAGCAAACATCTCTGAGGTAGGTCAAGTCACGGAACAATGCTAATTAAAAAGTAGCTTTGCTGATGTTGCATGGAAGCAAACAACACCAGCATGGGCTGTGTAAGAGGTTCTGAAGGTGTATTCACGAGAAGGCAGTGTGGGAAGTTTGTGTCGTGGTGCCATGTGGTGGCTGAGTTAAGGTTTAATCGCTGCAGTAACTCCCTGGGGTGAAACTGAAGCAGGCACAACTGAAAGCTGGGAGTCAAAGTAATTGTCTTCCCCCTCTGTATAACTGAATGATCTTTTCTACTTAGTTTCAACTCGCCCGCTGCCAGGAGCATGCAGAACAACAGAGAGGTGGAGAGCTGGTGCCCTGCAGGAGTGTCAGCCGATCCTCAGGGTACCAAAATCTGCCCAGAGGTACATGGTTAGGCAGTGGCTGATTGCACTTTGTTATATTGACTAGAAAAAGGCTCAGAATTAGTGGTGGAGGAAGTGCTGCTCAGCTACAGTCCTTCTGCATGACCTTGTGCTGCTCACGTAGCTCCCAGTGTCTCATTTTCTGGAGCAGCACCACCCATCACCCAGATTTGCTGCAAGCTAACCTGGTAATTACTGGTAAGGTGCTTTAAGAAGGTGCTGGTGTTCTAGAAAGAAACCAATTTTTTTTGTTTACTGTTGAAATTATTTCAAAGCTGAGCACCTCAGGCAGGCTGGAAATGGTCCAAGACAAGAAAAATGGACTTTTACAATGTGTGGGGGCCCTTTAGGGCTCAGGATTTGAGCTGGCTCAACAGCGAAGGAAAGGATTTATTCAATGAGTGAACACAGGTGTGCTGAAAAAGCTCTGCAACTGCTTCCTTCAAAACAGGTTTAAGAAGACTGCCATTTATTTACTGTCTCTGGTGTCGCTCCTTGAGCACCTCAGGGGTGTTCCCATGCAGCCCACAGTTCCCATCCATGCCCAGGGCCTTGTGCATCCAGATGGCTGAGGTATGATCTACTCTGCAAAGGAAATATATGTTAGAAGATAGAACCTATAAGAGCAAAAATCTTCACTGTTTTTGGGTTTGGATTTTGTTTTTTATAAAATTAGACTCCTCTTGGGGGCAGTAGGATGAGAACCCAAAAGATTTTTTTTAAGGGGTCACACTCCATCTTTCTCTCAGTCAAGTGGCCTGGGGGCATTTTTTATGAGGGAAAATGGAGCCTGAAGCACAACCTTTATGACCCCACATCCACCCATTCCTTCCAGCACCCATCTCTTTTGCTGCAGAGTTTGTGCACCACACTTGGTGTGGTTGATTTTTACCAGGCTGCAGGTGACACTTTAGTGACTTATCCAGCTCAGAGCTTGAAAAATCTTGTATCTCAGCATAACAAGAGAGAGCAGCTGGCTCTAAGTAACTCCCAAAGATGTTCAGGAGGGCCAAAACATATGAAATGGATGGCACAGAGTTTATTTCCCAGCAATATTAATTATCTATTGCTTTTCTCTGTTTCCCTGCCTTCTTTGCACTAAGATACACAACCACACTCTGCCATAAAAAAGTTTCAGAGCTCCAAAGTAGGGAGGAGAAGAAGAGCTGATTTTTAACCTTGCTTAAAGTTTTAAAACCACCTCTGTTGTGCCAACTGAAGGAGTTTTCAGTGCTGGGAAAAAAAATAAATATAATATTTCAAAAACATCCTGAACTGTAAGAAAATTACACCCATAAAAATGCCAGCCCGTGCTTATAAAACTTTAACAGTATTAATATTAAAAATGCAGAGGGGGCCAACAGAGAGCAAAAGGGAGGGTAGTAAAGAAAAGAAGAACCTGGCAAGAAGAAATACAAAAAATATGTGGCTTTGCTCAGGTAGTTTATGCATCAGCCCAGCATGAACTAAATACTTTGTCACCCCAGCATGCACTTTTTGTCAGGAGCAGCTACTGGCAACAGCAGGGGGCAAAGGGAAATGGGAGCAAGTGCCTGGGATTTATGAGATAAAGAGAACATCGAGTCTAGGGGACAAGGATATTCCAGCCTGGTGTGCAGGAAGGACCATCGTTTGTAACTGCAAGGCTGACAGCTGCTGCTGAAGCCCCCAGGCCAGGGACTGTGGAAAGGGATGGGAGAGGAGCTGACATGGTAGCTGGGAACAGGGAAGGCAAAGGGATTGGGGAGTGCAGTGGAGTAGCCATGCACCAATGTCCTCCACAGGAGAGAGGTGCCAGGACCAGCTCCGCAGGGAGGATGGAGAAACACAGGATAAATGGAACAAAGGAAGGGATAGGTTTCCCAGCTGCAGCCTGTGCGTGACTTGCTGGAGTCAGGACACAGGGGAGACCAGGCCTGCCTGATTCCTTCTTGCCAAGCAGGAATGTGCTCATTAGGATGAGGTGCCCTGAAACAGATTTAGTCTAGGTCAAGAACCAGCCAATGGGTAGAAAACGGGACGTGCTGAAAGAGGAATTGAAATTTGGCAGTGAGCTCCTGGTGGAATTCATCGAGGAGCTGTCTTGGATGCTATCTCAATCCTTATTTTCTTTAAATGACCCTAGCAGAGAAGGCAGGAATGACGTGAAGCTGGGAGTCACTGCTGGTGCTGATAAGGGCTGGGATATTGCGCAGGAGGAGCCGGGTGCCCTTAAGGGTGAGACTGAGACAAATGGGATGTAATTTAGCAGGAAGAAATGCACCGCCATGCACTTGGACACTACAAACAAGAATTTCTGCTACATGCTGGCAGCTTATCCACAAAGGAGCAGAGATAGATCACTCAGGCATGAGATGGCTGCGAGCCACGGGAAAAGGAGAATGCAAACGGAATCAGTGTTTCCAGAAGGGCCTGGAGAGAGCAGTGCCAGGGGATGAGGACTCACTGAGACCTTGGGACTGTGCCTGAGCTGCTGGGGACATCTCCTCGTGCCAGCTCAGGCCTGGGCCCTGTGCCCTGAGATGGACCCTGGCAGCTCCCTGCAGCCTGAGGGGCTCTGTGGGGATGTGGCCACTCCCCATAACCACTTTTCTTTTTCCAGTATGTCCCCTAAAAAGCGAGATGAGTGATTTAAGCTGGAGGATAATGCTGGCCATTGAGCAAATGCCTCTAAACCATTCCTGACAAGGAATGCTTAGACAAGGAATGACAGCATTAATGACTGCTGGAGGAATGAAATTCTGCAAAGGCTTTCCTGAAGGAATCCTAGGAGCAAAGTTCTGCCTCATTTTAAGCTGCAGCTTTGCAAGCCTATGAAAGCAGTTGCATAACATGACTATGGGTGACAGAGGAAGATGAGACACAACAACCCAGGAGATCCTGTCCAGTCCCATGATTTTAAACTTGTTATCTGCAAGCGGAGCTGCAGAAATCAATGGAACAGGGGCATCCAGCTAGACACTGGCATGAAATCTGCAGATGAATCATGGCCACTGCTTTGGGGCAAATAAACAAGGTATGGCTTATTTCAGGCTTGTCTTTGGAAAGCCCCACTCATGATCTGAGAATTTAGAGTCTCCAGGGCAAGGCAAGTAAAGGAAGCCAAGACAGACAAAGCCCCTGCATCCAAGTGCCTCCTTTGAAGGGCCATGACGACTTCTGCTGCACTCCTAAAGAGGCAATACCAGGAGAGACACAGCTCAGACACTGTGCCAGCTCTCCCACAGGCTTGAAGGGACCTCTAGAAAGGATTAGAAAGCCCCAAATCAGCCTGTCCTTTTAATCCAACTCATTAGTTACAGAAGAAGGCAACAAATGAAGCCGTAAGAATCTACCTAGATACCAGCTGCTTCTATCACACCCATTTTAATCAAAATGACCAAAATTCATAACCAGAAGGACAGTGTCCAGTCATCATTGCATGTGCCTGGGTTTGGAGGGCCAAGGCAAAGGCCAGCAGGGTGGTGACCTCTCAGGATCAGTGGTGGCTGCAGGGTCCAGGCAGATCCATAGCAAGGGGAGCATCTCAAGAGCTTTGGTGCATCTCTGCTATACCCAGGGTTGGACTTCTGGAGCAAACTGGGCTCAAGGTGAATCAGAGAACAACAAGGGTAGTTCCTGAGGCTGTGTTTTATGCCATTGGTGTATCTGTCATGACAGAAGAGGAAATGTGTCCAGACAAGGAAAAACAGCCACCTGAAAAGAGGTTTGGTGTGCCAAGAGTATCATAAAAAGTTTTGTGTAGAGGTACAGCGTGCCCACAGCATAGGGAAAGACATCCCTGAGGATGTTGGTGACATCTCTAGCAGGTGTCTCCACCGAGAGGGGCACAGCATCCTCCAGCCTCACCTGTGAGTGTCTCGAGAGTGGCTTAGGCCAAGAAGGACACAGTCCTTTGCCTTCACTGCACTTGTTAGGACAGCTCCCTCAGCTCCCTCCTGCACATCACCTTCCCAAGGGTCTTCTCATAGTCTTCTGACTTGTACAGTAGATCAGGAAGACCAGCATGAGGGGACACTGGGAACTTGCAGAGGTAAAATTCTGGTACTTGTCATTGCACTCAAAATAGCAGTTGACTTACGTGCTGCAGACTGGCTGTCAGAGAGCTTTATCTGTCCTTTCATAAACGTGATTTTTTAGTTTTGTTCTGACAGTGACAACAGGAGCATCAGAAAGAAGAGAGTAATTGGAGAGTAATTACAGAGATTAACATGCAAGAGATGATCACCTGTTGTCTGGGGACTGTATTTCTCTCCCACCTCAGGTACTCTGGAGCTAACAGCGGATTGGTGGCATGGCAGCACATGCACCTTCTTGAATTCCTCACCAATCCTTCCCTTTTCCTACCAAGTCTCATGCCTTGAGGGGTGCTTGATGAGAAAACAGCCCAGTGCTGCAAGATGTACCCACCCTGGAAATCATTTTGACTCCTGAAGAGGTCAGGTCAGGCTGGAATGTAGGAAAAATAATCAGGAGAACTTCATAGACCCTCTGTCTATCATGAAACCTTAAATGCAGGTGCCAAAGGATCAGCTGCTGGACATCAAAGTACCCACAGCACTCCATCCTGTGCCAGCTGGGAAGATTGCAATGACCTCCAGTGAAAAGATGCAGACTAATTCCACTGTCTTTGACCCTTTTAGAGGAAATTGTTTCTTTCCCTCAAGAGAGGAAGGTTTGAGGATTTGAAAATCTAGCAGCCAGCTCACTCTGGCCTCCGGATTGCTTTTAAAGCACTGGTCCTGTGAGAATCCTCCTCTCAAGTTCACCTCCTGCCCTCCCCAGTGCAGGGCAGCCTCCTCCGGCTCCTTGCAGACCAAGCTGGCAGCCTGAAGACTCCTTTCAGCGGTTTATCCTCTGCCAAACAAAAGGGAGCCAGTGCCCTTGGTCCCAGCTCAGGAAATGAGAGAGGTGCTGAACGAACTCCAAGCCCCAGCCTCGCCGAGCCCGGCTGCAGGAAGCAGCACCTCCCTTGGGAGCTGCCTCCTCTCTTCCCCTGCCAGAAGGACTTGCACAGCATAGGGTGGGCTGGCCTGGGAGATGGGTCAGGGTCTCCTCTGGCTGAGCTGGGCAGGTGTGGAGCCCTGTGTGTCCAGAGGGGTGGGATGTGGGTCTCGGAGCTGGCCTCTTGCTCACACTGCAGGTTGGAAAAGACCTTTAAGACGATCAATTTCAAGTGTTAACCCAGCACTGCCAAGGTCACCACTAAACCATGTCCCCAAGTGCCACATCCACACTGGTTCTGAATACTTCTTGGGCTGGCGATTCCACCTCTTTCCGGAGCAGCCTGTCTTAACGCTTTTGTGCTTTTAATGCTTTTAGTATCTTTTTGGTGAAGAAATTTTTCCTAATACCAGTCTAAACCTCCTCTGGTACCACTTCAGGCTGTTTCCTTTCATCCTTTTGCTTGTTACCTGGAAAAGAGGCTGACTCCCACCTTGCCAAAACCACCTTCCAGGGAGTTGTAGAGAGTGAGAAGGTCCCCCTTGAGCCTCCTTTTCTCCAGACTAAACACCCCCAGCTCTCTCAGCTGCTCCTCATCAGACCTGTGCTCCAGATCCTTCCCCAGCTCCTTTGCCCTTCTCTGGACACACTCCAGAAAACCCTGGAGTACATCAGACTCTTTGTGGGCCCCAAGGTCCCACCTCTGGGTCAGGAACCCCATCCCTTCTGACAGGATTGGGGTCACTTGGCTCATGAAGCATTGGGCAAGAGTGACCTGGCAGAAGGTCTCTTATCCTTTCCACATTCACTCCCTGCCCTCCCAGACGTGATTTTGATAAACACTGCTTTCTGCTCGTCCTGCCTGGGCCAGAAAGTTAAACACAGGGGTTGTTTCTCTCCCATCCATGGGGATGTGCCTTCAACCCACAGGTGATTCTAGGTGGGCTTGGGCACCCACCTGAGAGCATGGACTCCCTCTTCCACTTTACATTTGACTTGGACCTGCACCACCTCCTGACACAAGAGGGGAAAAATCCACGTGGCTGCCTCTCCTAAGAGAGCTAGCCAGTCAGACTAAAGAAACACAGTTTGTTTGGCTTGTCAGAGGGAAACTCAGAGGGTGATGTGACCGTGGCTGACAACACCTGCCCCCTGGGAAGAGCTGTGCCCAGTGGATCTGTCTGGAGGCACAACGGGGTGACACCAGGCAGGGAGGCTCAGACTGGGGATAAAGGCAGGCATTTACTCCACTGGGATAATTAACCACTTCAATAGCCTAGCCAGGGTCACAGCACATTGCCTTACAGCCTCTAAAATCAGGACTGTCTGCCTTTCCCAGTGATTTATTAGATCTCCAAAGAAAGTCCCGGGCTTGACGCACAAATCACGCTCCGTGTTATATCAGGGGTCAGCCTGGCCGACTGTAATGGCTCCTTCTGGCCTTGAAATTTATGGCCGGTGTCAGAGGGGCAAATAACTCCTCCAGCAGAGCCTGCTGGAGGAGAGAGAGCTCCCAGGGCATGACCATCCTCAAGGAGAGAGTGGCAGAAATGCTGCCCAGGTGGCCCGTCCGTCCTGCGCAGCCCGTGGCAGCGCCACGGTGGCCACTGACACTGTGCCAGGTAACAGCGTGGGGACACAGCCCCCATCCTCCCCCAGGTTTCCCCTCCTAGGTGACCCAGAACCCTCTATGAAACTGGTGAGTTGTCAGAAGGAAAGGGCTGATAAATGTTCTGCTTATCTTTCAGGCAGATTTTACGTAGCAAATGAGGTTTAAAAGAAAAAAGATCTTCAGCCAATCTTGTTTTAGCACTGTCACAGCAAAAGGCTCTCTGGGTCTGAGCAGACGTTCTATGCCTTGACATGGCAGAGTGAGACTGGAGGGGGAAGCTCAGGCTCCACTCTTCCCACTCTGCTTATCCCTCCATAACCCATCCCTGATGCAGGTTTCCATTTCCTAACCGAGTCACTCTTCCTCTTGCACAGGGACTTCCAATTTTCTCTCCACAGAATGACTGCAGCAAAGGCTCTGAAAGGGGAAGGGGAAACCTCATCTCTGTAAAATGCTAACCCAGGGCGGGGGGAGGGGGGGAGGGGTGGTCAATCTTCAACAGGATCTGGTCAGTTTTAGCCGTGCAATTGTCATTGACACTAATGGGAGACATACAGCTAAATAAGCGTACTGGAAATACCCTGATCCCCAGCTGCCCAGTCTGAATAATAATCATATCATAAAAAAACCAAACCAGAGGGGAAGGAACAAAAAGGCTCTGTTCTCCCACCACGGGAGGCCAAGAGAAGATCCGTGGCAGAGGCAAAGATGTCACTCACTCCTCACCCATCACAGCACAGGGCAGCAGGGAATAAGCATCCGTGATGCTGGGGGAAGGCCAGCAGCTCTCTGGGCATATGTTACTGTAAATTTGAAATTAGAGCCACTGAGGGGATGCAAAATGACAAACCCAGCTGCCGACGGGGGTGCTGGCTGCCAGCAGAGTAAAGTGTCAATTATTTACCATTTGCTAAAGGACACCGCTCTCTGCAGTCACGCTGGAGCGTGTGTGAAGCGCATCCTAATCTCCCTCCCCAGCGAGTGGGCTGGAGGAGGCAGCCCCAACACTTCCCTCTGCTGGAGGAAGGCTGGGGGCTGAGACATCCCAGCATGACTCCTGGCCACGTAGGAATGGCTGGAGCCTGTGCTGACTCCCCTGGGATCAACCCCGATGGCCGGGGCAAAAAAGCAGGGCTGTGAAACCTGAGGTCAGGGCAGGATGGGCACACGGGTGGCATCACCTCACAGCCCTGTGTATAAAACTGGGGTTTCTCCTGTGAGAGGCGAGAGCAGGAGGCACTGTGTGCCCACCACAGCGAGGCACAGCACCCCTGGGATGGGATCCAGGCCAGGAGCCCTGTTTGGGACAGCTCCACTTCACTGCTCCCATTGCAATGGGATGGGCGGCTTGAAAAAGCAACAGGGGAGAATTGGAATTTTATAAACTGAGTGTGTATGTGTGTTTGTGCAAATAAAGCAGATGGTAAAGGCGTTTGCATTAGCACTCATGCCGAAAGTCCCTAGATTATATCTTCTTTCTTAGCCAAATTTGGGCTGGGAGCATCACTTTAAAAAATCACTGTTCTTCCTGCTGTTGGCAAATGTGGGCTCTCCTGGAAATCTTTATTCATCAAAACATTCCTCCAGTCTGACCAAAACCTTCTATATTTGGGGCCCTGACAAGTCAAGACACTTCACAAGTGCTGGTGGCTGCTTAATCACAGGACTCTCATGAGGTTCAGTCATCCTAAATAAGTCACCAAGGCCATGAGTCATGTCACAGGTGGGCTCCAAGTGATTCAAGGATGACATGCTCCCTCCTGATTTATTTCATGATATCATTACCCCAAAGAAAACTCATTTGAAAGAAGTATTTCCAAGCCTCACACCCCACCTCTTCCACTTGAGCTTGAAGTCACTCCTTAGTGTCCCCTAGGACAGCTGGCCAGAGGAGATGATACTCCACCCCCTGGGCTTGAAGGGAAAGGTTTAGGAAAAGGTTTTACATTTCCCCCTGCAGGGCTGAGCAAGGCTTTTCCCCTCCTGGCTGTGGGACTGCATTTATCCTCTGGGGAATTCCAGCAGTCAGGCACAAAACAAGAGCTGCTTTTTTGATGATAAGCCAAAAGGGAGGTATGAAACCCGTGCAACACTATCTGTTGAAACACCTTGGCTGCAGCATTAACCCCCCCTGTCCTGTGTCACCTCAAGGAGAGCCACATGTGATTGATGCTTGGCTGCTGGCATTGGTGCATAGTGGCTGCTGGCTGCTGGCAGCTGTTTCAGAGCTCTTTGCATGCTCTGTGCACAGAGCCTGAGGGTCAGGAGGTGTTTCTTGTGTGTACTGAGTCAAGGGAACTGCGTATCTCGTGCCCACCATGGCCACTGGCATTCTGCTCACCATGTGCACCATGTTTTTTAAGAGCCACAGCCAGGGTGAAGGAAGTGAAGATGTGAGCTTCCTGCATGCCCCAGTGAAGCAAAAATGCCCAGCTGTTCATTTTCTGCTCATGAGGACACAATTTCTTCCTCATTTGTCAGGCTGAGAGCAAAGAGAAAGAGCTGCCTGCAGACTGTTATCAGAACTATTAGTGATAACTCCTGTATCAGCATTTCAGGTGAAAGGTAGGGAATGCCACACCCCAGCAAAGCTATTTGGGAACCCAGAAATCAAAGATTATTGATCTGGAGTCAGCCTTTTTTGTTATAAAGTCAACAGGCATTAAAAGAACCCTATTTTAAGCCATATGTGTCCTTATCTGGATGTGTGCATATGCATATGCAAAAGGACAAGGCTCATAAGATAAACAGCAGGGATAAATGAAACTCCTGGGTGTAATCGAGGTTTGCACCATGATCTGTGGGAATTTTATCACTGCCTTCAGCATGGCTTCACCCTGTGTTGCCAAAGCAGCTGTGACCTGGGAACTTTGCATTGCCGAAAGGGGAAATCTCGGGACAAGGGCCAGGCTCTCACTTCTGGCCTTGGGAGGACCAAAGATGTCAGAGGCTGCTGCAGAGGATAATTCATTTTACAGCACTTGCACGACAGCTGCTGTCTCCCAGTGAGCCCTGCACCTCTGGAGTCCAGGATGACTAAGTCAGCTGGCTTTGCAGGAGGTGGGATTGGAAAAATTGCTCCATTAAAAAAAAATTAAAACAGTAAAACTTCCCTGCAGTTCATTTTCACTGCACTGCAGGTGGCCTCCAGAGAAACACAGGGAGATGCTCTTCTCAAAAGCAGGAGCAAGGAGCATTCATCCTCCTCAGGAGAAGGGCAGAGAGGAACTGCACAATGCTCACTGGAAATCAAAACCATGCAGAGGAGAGTGTTCAGTGGGAACATCCAGCACCAAGGGTACCCCAGGTGAAAGCTGCTGGTGAAAGCTGCTGTTACCCTCTCTCCCAGTCCAGCTTCCCAAACAGAGCAGGGAAGCTCCTGGAGGGTTGATGCAGGTGAGGCCAGGGTCCTTCTGTGTTTTCACAAGTTTTTTGCTCATGGAATCCCTTTGTGAGCTGGGGAGGAAGCCATGGGGTGGTCCTTGGCAATGTGCTTGCAGGAAGGGAGGTATCACCCCAGCAGGGCTCCAGGCACTGCTCTGGGAGCTCATGGCACTGCTGGCACGAGAGTGGAAAGGGCTACGCGGAAGTTTAAGGAAGCTCCAGCCAATTTGCTGCTCCCCTCCCCACTTTAACCAGCCAAGGGCAACAAGATGTTTGTCCTCAGGCCGGTCAGCCTGTTTTCTTGACTATCCCATGAATTTTTGGGGGGATTTGATTCAACTTGTTTCAGAAGCAATCTTTTCCTTGCATAATCTCCTTATTTAGTAGATGGCAATGTTCCTTTTACAGGATCAGCAGAGTGCAATGTGGCCCCCTCCTCTGTCCCCTCACTCCCCTCCTGCCCCCTGGCCAAACCCACACCTTGGCACCCCTCGGCCCTGCTCGGAGTGGGCACCAGCACCCAAACAGCCCCAGGGGAAATTTCAAAGGTGAAGAGATTGGCTCTTTGACTGAGAAACACACAGGCAACCTCACAACATCTGACTTTCCCCTGCTTTGCATTGACTTTCTCCTTGTGATAACAGGTAACAAATCACTGCCTGTGTTGTCACTGAGGCGGCCCTTCTGTCAACAGACACCAATTCTCCTGGTCCCCTCCTCCCTTTCTCTTCACAGATTAATTCCCACCAAAATGGAGAATTATCTTCCGACGATGCTGGCAGGGGCGAGGCTGACAGGAAGACAAATCAGACGGTGGGCATGAACCATAAATTTGTTATTTCAGCTTGTGTTGCCTGGCTTCTGGGAAATTATATATCACGTTAAAAAATGCTGGTGTGTGTGTGTGTTAATGATGGCGTGTCAAGAGCACAGTGTCACATTTGCCACTCTGTATCAGAGTAACACATTGGCACCCCGGTGGGGTGAGACCCAGCAGGAAAGGGGGGCTCTTCATCAAAAAACAGCATCAGATGGTCGGAGCAAAGACAGGGACAAGAAAGGGGAAATCACAGGTGAATTAAACTGATCTAAGTTGCACATGGGCTCTGAGTAATTGCTTCAGGAAAAAATAATTAAAGGTGTGGTAGTAAAGGAGGGAGATACATGGGTTGGCTGAAAGTCATCCGAAGGATCAAGCTGAGCCCTGTGTTTCACAAAATTAACTTACTTCAAATGCTTCAGGGCCTGTCCAAAATGATAATTTCCATTAGAGGGAGGTGAAGCAGTCGATGTGGTTGTACCAATCACTTCCCAGGGCTGAGCAGGAGCACACAGGGCATGTTGCTGACCTTCCACTGAGCTGAGCTGACTCTGATTCTCCACCTCTGCTCTGCTCTGGTGAGACCCCACCTGCAGTGCTGTGTCCAGGTCTGGTGTCCCCAACATAAGAAGGATGTGGAATTGTTGGA
>WAAG01055684.1:100559-147272 GCA_013390105.1 Tichodroma muraria | reverse complement strand
TTTTTTTTTTTTGTTGTTGTTGTTGTTGTTGTTGTTGTTGTTTTTCCAGGGCCTCAGCATTCCTATATTGACTGCCAGGGAAAAGCTCCCTTGATTCACGGGGATTTTTACAAACTGAAATGACACTGATGAGTGCTTATATTTTGGCTAAGAACTGGGTTTGCTCTCTCTGTAAGAAACGACCAGGTACTAGAGAGTGCCAGAATGGTGTAGAGAGGAAAGAGAAACCAGGAAGATGACATTTCTTTTTAAAGAGAGTGCATGGGGATGATGAAAATCAAACATTTTGTCATTGTTTAAAATGCCTTTGAAACAAAAAAAGCACCAAGAAAACTGGAGGTCAGTACTACCAAGCCAGGAAGGGTCTCTTAGGAAAGACGTTCAGATCCACTGGTGCCATAAGCTAAGCAAGGTAATAGTATTTTACATATTAATAGAATGAATATTTATCACATACATTACACACATAAAATGTATTTAAACATAAAACATACATGTGTGTGTAATTAATCATATTTTGCTAAAGAGACTATATTAGAGTACTTTATTTTCTCATGAAAGCCGTGTAGGAATTAAAATCCAGAAAAACCAAAAATGCTTTTAAGTGTGCGTTTTCATATAAAAGACAATAAACCCCAAACACAACTTTTTTCATCTTCACTTAAAGGTAGAGCCTCTTTTTTTTGTCTTTGTAGTGGCCTATGCATGTGTGCCCTTCCCTGCCAGACTAATCTGTCTGCTGCCTTTCTGCCATTCTGCAAAGATAATACATATTCTTGATCCCTCTTTTTGAAAAGCCCTTAGGAAAACATGGCTCAAAGGAGGAATAAAAAGCTGCAGCAAAGGACTCAATTTCTAGGTAATTTCTTCTAAATCCTGCTTTCAGTTTATTACCCTGACAAAGAGTCTCTCAGCTGCAGAGCAGAGCCCGACCTCCCGCAGGGGATATACCGAGGATTATCTACCCTGAAATGAAAGTCTGTTGACCTAGGGAAAACATTTCTCTAAATAACAGCAGTTGTGAATTGAAGGGACCTGTGGGGCATTAGACACGGTGTAAAAGCAATTTGAACAGAGTAAAGAAAATAAGTGGGAAACGGTTTTGGGTGGGAAGGACAGGTAAGGCATGCAAATGAATGGATCTTTGGGGTGAGTAAATGAAAACACGCTCGCTTTGCCACTGCTGCCCTCTGAAATGGCAACTGCAGAGGGATTCCAGCCCAGAGAGAGTCCCACAGCTTCCAAAGGATTCACTCAGCCAGAGGTGACCTGGCCCCACCACACTTCCTGCTGTCCAGCAGGACTCATGGATCCTGGGATGCTCCCTGCACCTCCACCAGCATCTCCACTCCTGCAGGGTCCTGATGCACCACTCTGCACCTCAGACTCTCCATGGCTGTGCCTCTGGATAACCCTGCCTTGGCCAGGAGCCTGTTTTCAAGGAAATTAGGGAGCCACCAATGCTTGAGCTACAGCAAATTAAAATTAAAAGAAGGGAAAAAAACCATTTAATTTCTAATCTCGAGCTTATCTTCCCAGCCCACAGCCCAGTAGAAACACAGACCCATTGGCAACTGTGACTAAAGTGCCTTTAATGTTAACAAACCAAAGAGCTGGGATGGTGCCTGATGCTCTCTCTTTGGTTCATTAACATTAAGAGCAGGAGCAAATAATTGCTGGCATCCCACCTGGCCCTGGACCACAGGAATGAAAGCATTTTTGCTGTTCTGGGCAGAGTTATGTAGATCCTGTTGCCCTTTTGTTCCGTGTTCCAGTGATATCCTGGCAGTTTTTATTAAACCACCCCCTCCTCCCCTGCCCAGAGTAAATTGGTTGCTTTCTCCAGGGTAAAGGAGAGTTTCTGAAGGGTGGCATCACAGAGGGGAGAATGGCAGGGGATCTGCTAGGCTCAGTCTCCACACCCATAAACTTCTTTTTTAAATCCTGCATAAAACAAAAGATGATGTGAAATATATTGTTGGACTAGGGAACATCTCTGGCAGGGAAATCTTTCAGTTGTTGAATAACAATCTGAGGCAGTGATGGAATTGCTGCAGCCTAAGACATACAAAATGAGGGTGGAAAAAAAGACCTTGACTTTTTTATGGAGTTTGTACAAATCCAGGGCTCAGCTGTGCCAGGCAATGTGAGTTACAATAGTGGCCAAAGCTCTCAGAAGTGACCAATGATGTTCACACTCCTCAGATTTTGGGAGAAAACCAAGAACCTTTTTTTTTTTTTTCACTCCAGATTTTATTTTCCCAGATACAGCAGACCTGTGAGAAATAACCCTTTCCTTATGCTAGGTAGATACAAGAGATTCAACAACTAATTGCTGACCCTTGATCTGAGCTTTTGTAAAAAAACTAATTTTAAAAAAAACACCATTTGAGAAAAGAGCCAGGTTGTGATGCTGTTACACCTCCCTGGCAAGGCTGGTGTAAGAGATGCTTTTATGCCCCACTTGTCCAGATTAAGGACATATTATTGACCCCGTGCAACAGTTTGTACATCCATTGAATGCTCTCAGTTAGAAGGAATAGATATAAATCTTACATTTTGGGGTCAGGTGATGCAGTGGGACACCTGCCCCACGAGCCTGTGCCATGGCCAAGCCATGGAGGGGTGGAGCAGTGGGAAGGGAAGGGTTTGGGAGTGGCAGGACTCTGCCAGGGCGGGGCAGCTACCCAGGGATGGTGCAGACCCCTGGGTGCTCCTCCAGCCCTGCTTTCTCCGAGCTTGTTGCTGCCCTTGCTGCACATCCTCACATTCGGGATGGTTTGCATGACTCAGCCAGGGATGAGTTGGAAAAGGAATGTCATCATTTTGATCCAGTTAAAAATAATTTATCTGCCGCTTTCTCTCTATCCTGTCTCGTCATCCCTCCCTCCCCCCCCTTTTTAATTTTTTTTTCTTTTTGTTTTTTCTTTTTTTTCTTGAAGAGAACTATTAGCATATGTTTTGGAAGGTAAATCGTCCCCTGAGTTAAATTAGCACCTGATCAAATGCGTGCTAAGTGCTAATTGAGCTTTGCAAGCAAACCCGACTGAAAACAAGCTTTTAAGACTCCAATAAGCAGACATGAAAATTGAGGCCATCCCAAAGGAAGGGGAGCAGTTTTCAGACAGCTGCCTGCAGTATACCCAGTGACAGAAGTCAGGCCATTTCACCCCGAACAGAGGAAGGGAGCACACAGCCAGCATCTCTAAAGTGGCCAGCTCTTTTGGCCCCGCTGTCCACTTCCAGGACAAACCTTTTCTTGCAGGGAGAAAGTGGTCACCTGGTTCCAGGTGTCAGACACATCTATTTCTCATGGAGTGTTTCCTCCAGGGATGATGCTGGTTGCTCCTTGCACACTCGATGCCTTCTAGAGGTTGACTTGGAACAGGGACTAGGCAGAGCAAGAGGATAAAGTAGGAATTTATTAAAAGGCCTCCATGGGCACACCTGAACCCAGCCAGAGCACACCCAAGATGCACCCAAATGGTCACAAAATTGGCCACCTGATCACGAGGTCCCACACTTTTATAAGTTCTGGTCCATTGGCACATTGGAGTCAAATTGTCCAACCACAGCTTCAGGTTAAGAAGCTCCATCCTCCTTGTTTTTCCTTCTCACTTCACCATTGTTTTTGTTCTTGGGCCTGAGAGTTGTCCTTGCTCTCAAGCTAGAGAAGGAATTGTTTTGTCTGTCTGCTCTGTGAAGAGAGCTCAGCAGTCCTTAATATGAGACCCAAACCTACCCACTAAAACAGCACAGAATCTAAAAAATATAAAAGCTAAAACTTAAGGCACCACACTCACCCTCCCATTTCTGGTGGACTGGGCAGGAGGGACCATTCCCAGCACTGTAGCAGGAACTGTGGCGAGGACACAGGGCAAGGCAGCACCACCACTTCCCAGGCAGGAGCTCACTGGGATGCCCCAAAAATAACAGAGGACACTGCCAGGACCCTCCAGCTCTTGGTTTCTAGCAGAAACTACATATCTGCATTTATTTTAAAAAGGTATCAGATGGTTTGAGGTAACTGCTGTGGTTTTCTGAGAAGAAAGCTGTGGAAACTTTCAGTCCTTTGAGGGTGCAGACACGAGGAGAAAATGTACCCGTAGATTTAGGGGCCATTGAGGACAGCAGAAATGCTCCAGGAAACAGAAGAGCTGGAAGTTGTTGCTCCCGGAGGGGTGTGACAACCAGTGGAGCTGGCTGAGCCATTTGTTTGGGAAAGAGGAGCAGGAGATCCCCACTGCTGCAGCAAGTGGTTTTTGCTGACATTGCTGATATGGCAACTGCTCAAAAGTTGTTGTCCCCTTTCTCCCCCTTGGACTCCTCCTAAAAAGCCCCAACTTTATCTTAAAGAGGAAAAAAAAAAACAACAACCAACGAACCAAGAAATCTTGGGAATTTTCAATCAAATAACATCTAAAACTTGATGCTTTAAATTTAATTAAATTTATTTAATTTTTTTTAAAATAATTTTAATTTAATTTAAAAATTTAGATGCTAAAAATTAGCACCTGAAATTAGCATCTAATTACATGGCAAAGCCTCCTCGTGAATACCTGTGGCCATACAGTGGAGCTGCTGTTTGTGCCACCCTTACAGCAGCCAGTCAATAAGACAGCATTGATNAGGAAAAAAAAAAACAACAACCAACGAACCAAGAAATCTTGGGAATTTTCAATCAAATAACATCTAAAACTTGATGCTTTAAATTTAATTAAATTTATTTAATTTTTTTTAAAATAATTTTAATTTAATTTAAAAATTTAGATGCTAAAAATTAGCACCTGAAATTAGCATCTAATTACATGGCAAAGCCTCCTCGTGAATACCTGTGGCCATACAGTGGAGCTGCTGTTTGTGCCACCCTTACAGCAGCCAGTCAATAAGACAGCATTGATACTTGTTCTTTTTTTTTTTTTTTTAAATCATCCCTTCTCCTAATTTGTTATAATTGCTTTGATAATTAACCAAACAAGGACATTACTACTTCTCCCCCTCCAAGCAATCTCCACCTCTGTGCAGGAAGCGTGCTGATTTGCCAGAGATCTACAAGCATTTGCATGTTTTTTTCCATCTAATTTGGTAGCCTTGATGCTTAAAGCAGGTGTGATGCTAATAAGGCAACTTGAGCAATCAGCCCAGGTAGAGATTTGTGGATTGCACAAGGATTTGTCTGGAGTGTCTTTCCATGTCTGCTGCTCAGACTAAATATAGCTGGAAGTGGGGGAAGGAGGGAACCTGAGCATGTAATATGGGCTAGGAGGAAGGCTGTGGCATTTGCTTTTTCTTTTAAGAACCTTTGAACAGAGGGTACCTGTCCCTCAACTCAACCTGAACCTCTTTGTGTTCAAGGAATGACTGCGTGTGGCACTCAGTGCCATGGTCTGGTTGATAGGGTGGTGTTCAGTCAAAGGCTGGGCTCTATCTCAGAGGTCTTTTCCAACCTCAACGATTCTGTGTTTCTGTGATTTTCCTCTATGGCCATGCTGAAGAGTGATGTTTCCAGAGAAATGGAGGGTCCCCGTCCCTGTCTCCTCCTGCCTTTGGTGCTGAGCAAAGCACACAGAGCAATAGGGCCAGAGCCAGAAGAAAGCTGGGAGTTCTGGCACCTGCAGTCTGTGTTTCTCCTGGGCCCCACAGACATTGTTATTTACCTCCTTAAAACCCTGGTCTGCACCACAGAGGTCCTGCAGGAGTTTCCAGCACGTGGAGCTCAGCCCTGCTCTGCTCTGGAAGTCAGTGTGGGGAGGTTCCACCAGGCTCAGCCTTCACGGGTCACCATGGCACAAGGTTGTTCCTCAGCTTCCTCCAGCCTGGGAGCACCTGGCCCCTCCTTGTGCCCCTCTCTTCCCTCATTCCTCCTCTCCTCCCCTCGGAGCTGTTCAGCTCCACAGGTGAGTGATCCATGCTCTGGGATGGATGTGGAGTCTCTCCCAGGGGATGGATGTGTGCAGCTCCCCTGGCTGAGGGCCCGAGTTCAGGACCTGCCACCCATCCCATTAGCAAGAGCATCCTTTGGGCAGGCAGGGATGTCAGGGCTGTCTGGGCAAATTAAAATCACTTCAGTCTTTGCTGTCACATCAGCTCCTGCTTTGCCTTCTCGCATTTCCTGCTTGGCTCCTGTTGGCACTGGAGCTCTTGCAGTAAGAGAGGCATGGCAGATGTTCTCCAGAAGCAAGATTTTAGATTGCTGTAGGTGGAAACTGCATTTCTCAGGACAAAGAATTTGATTTTCCCTGCAATCTCTATTACATTTGGTTTGTTGCTTATACAGTTGTTTATACCATTACTGTTACTATTGCTATTGCCATTGCTTTTTACTATTACTATTACTATTACTATATTACTATTACTATTTTATTCCAATTAAGCTGGGCTATGGGTTGAGAAAGCACTCAAGAATATCTCCTGTCTGCCTGTTGTCACCCCAGAAATTACAGACGGAGGACTCTGGGTTTGGGGAGGAAAGGGTCTATCTCAAGACACACAAATGATTCTTGAAGGTGGTCCTGTTGTGTGGTTTAGGTATTCCTGACCATTGATGATGGTGGGGACATCTGGCTCAGTTGTCCAAATGACCTCTGATTCCAGTACTGATGAGGTGGATCAGACCCTGGGTGTGGATCCCACCTTGCACTGCAGCATTTGCCATCTGGATCTGCATGTGGATTGCATCATTAGCAGAGAAAATCTGAGGAACTGGCTGCTTTCAGACACCCTCTGGGTAAAACCAACTCTTTTCTAAATCAGAAAATGCTCCCACCCTGTATAAAGGTGTGGAGCAGGGGGTCACTCTCACTCTTGTCTCCCTGTTCTCTTTTGGGACAGAGAAGCAACCCCAAATCAGCTAGGAAGGGACCTTTTCCCATGGAGTCCCTGGCTCTGTGGAGAGCAGGAATAACTGAGTATTTCATGGACAACTCCTTCCCTTCCTGCTGCCTCCTGGGGTGTGCTGCACCAGGGTGTCAAGGCCACCACATCCCACACTGCCAGCCCTGCAGACACTCCCACTGCTCCCAGGACTGTTCCAAGGTTAAATCCCCCTTGACTTAAATTTCCTTCCACTGCAAACATTTCCTTGAATTAATAGTTTCTCAACAATAGATAATCAAAACACTTGCCTGTATTTTATTGTTAAATAAAGCAGGTGAGGGTCAAAAGCAGATAGAAAACAGACTGATTAATGAAAGAGGGTGCTGGGGAGTTTGTTTTTTTTTTTACTTTCAACAGATGGAAAAACAATTAATTTTTGGTCTTATTCTGTTGTTTTGATTTATTCTTCATGGGAATCCTTAGAAAGGCTTCCAGCAAGTTGTTGCACCAGGGAAGTGCAGCTGGGAAGGAGGCCACAGCCCAGCACAGTGCAGAAGGGCCAGCAGGGCTGTCTGGGGAGGAGGAGAGAGGATGGGATGTGTCAGACAGTTGAAGCAAAGCAGGAGCCTTCATTTGTCTCAAATACCTTCTCTAGACTAGTAAGACAGTCACGAGCAGGGACACAATTAAAAGGAATCTCTCCCTCTCTCTCTCTTCAAATCCTAAAGACTTTTACCTCTATTTGCCCAAATGTCACCTGAAAAGTTTTGTCTCAGCAAAGGGCAGGCAGAAACCGTGCCAGAGTCCTGGGCCTTGGCATTCTGGCCCCACTCCAGCAGCACATCAGCACCCAGCCTGGCTGAGACCCCAGAGACACATGGCACATGTCCACAGCAGAGAGTGGCCCACCCTTGGCTTGACACTGGGAGCTGCCAGCCTCCTCTTGAGGTCATACACCTGCTTAGGGTGGGTTGAGGTGCCCAGCATTTCACTTAGAAACCCCAAATGCACATGTTTTGCCTGCCCTGATTTCAGTGGGGAATGATCCACCTGAATATTTCCAAGCACGGCTGCTTTTAAACTGGAAGTATTTTTTTTTCCAGGTTGCTCCAGCCAGACACTGTCACCCAGCAGAGCTGGGAGCAAGAGAAAACAGAGCAGGGGCTGCCTGGCTTCTCCAAAAATTGTCTGGGTCTAACTTCTGCCCTTCTTCAGAGAAAATGCAATCCCTGATTTCAGTCTGCCTAAACTCACTGACCTTCACTGAGCTGACCTTGCCCATGACCCTGAGCCAGAGGAATCTCTGGGCTCTCCCACGTGATAGTTGTGCCCATAAACACCTGGATTAAGTGATCCGTGTCAAACACAAAGCGACAGCAACGTGGTTTGTTCAGCACTGACCCGTGGCCACGTACTGCACCCTTCTAAAGAAGGAGGCAGCATTCAACAGGCAAAAACACCTGTGGATGCACTGGCAGAGCTTTGCAGTGCCAAACCTGGACGGAAACACCCTGGTCCCCCCTTGAAAGTGCAGTTCAAGAAGCAGCATCTGCTCCCAGCTCCCAATGGCCTGTGACAGGAGCTGGGCTTGTGACAGGAGCTGGGCTCGTGCCCCGAGCCAGGGTCAGCGCTGTTTTTCTTTCCCAAAGAGCACACGCTGGCTGGTGAGTTGTCACAGATTTTCGGTACCAGGAATTAGGGGCATTTTCTAATGTGAACACAATGTTATCTCATTATGTATGCTCTCAGGGCACAGCAGCATGGGGAAAGCCTTGGAAACATCTCTGCCCTCAGGGCGAGGCGATTTTCTAACTGGGACAAGAAAGGAGTTGTCCTGGGCCCAAGCCAGGCACAAGGGTTTGCTGGCCAAGGCAGAAGCTTTAGTCCTCTAAAGTCTCTCCAAAATCCCATTGGCAAAGCTGGGTTACACCATGGAGAAGGAAACATTTTCAGATGAGCTGCAGCACCCAAAGCTGCACAAAGCACAGACAATGGGCACTGGGACTTGGCACATCCCTCATATTTCTCTCTGCCTTAGTCAGAAAGCTCTGGACCTTCAGCCTGGTTTGACCCAAGGTACCTTCCTAAGAACCAGAGAGATTTCTTAAACTTGGCCTAGACTCGTGTGATTCTCACCTCAGGGTTACTGAACCTTTACAATCCTTTGTAAGGCACCTCAGGGTTGGTAACTAGACTTGAAACCTGGGGACTCCTGCAGAGCACAGCTCAAAACAGAAACAAAACCTTCAGCCTGTCCACTGGGAGACTCCCAAAAGGACCTAAGGCTGCCCTGTGGAAACTCAGTAACTAAAATCCTGCCAATGCTAATGCCACAATGCAGATAAATTACTTGTGTTGCTTAAATAAAAGAGAATATTTTATCCTTTTAAATTAAAATGCAGGGATATCTTTCCCTATCAATGAAAAGCATCCTACTGTCTATTTTAGCTGGCAGACTTGCTGCCAGAAAGGAAATGAGAATATTACCCCTAATGAGTCTTCTCATAATGGTAATTTTCCAAAAGAGGGACCAATTCTAGGTTTATGTCAACAGTCCCACATCTGCAAGACTTGGAATGACCCTTCCAAGCCTGTTACAGTATGCAGGCTCACTCCTCCACAGTCGATGTGGCAATGTCTTGTCAGAGCAGCAATTCCTGTTTTAATACTGATGTAGATCATTGTACATTCCCTTGTGTGTACAAACACAGAGAAGCCCACACTCTGCCTCTGGTCTCCTCTAAAGCTACCAGTCCAACTCACATTTCTCTTCCTCACTTATCTCTTTTGATTCTTTGCCACATTCATGCTGCCCCCAGGGATGGCATGCTGCCTCATTTCTGGGAGGCCCCTCATTTTAAGTCATTTGACCACTGTCTGTCAAAGCCATTTGAGGGAGTTAAAGCGACATCTCCAGAGGTCTTGCTGGCCTCTGTGGGAAGCACAAACCCAGAGTGTTCCCCCACATCTGCAAGAGGGCCAAAGCATCCACCTGCTCCTTTTGGGTCTTGGCAGAATACAGCCCTGATCAAATATCCATCTGGCTTCCAGGCTTTGAAGAACCAAGACTGATCTCCTTTTAAGCCTGTCTCCAGGAATGGCTGGGATGCGTCAAAAATCTTTGATCTTTGCACCATGTGGCAGGTGAAGTGATGTGCTGGTTTTGGCTGGGGTAGAGTTAATTTTCTCCACAGTGGCTGGTGTGGCACTGTGTGGGGCTCCATTGGGCTTAGTTGCCAGCTGGAGCTAAACCACAAAAAGTGAAAAATCAAGAACAAAAGTCTGCAAACTACTTCCATTAGTGTTTGGTAAGATTTTTGCAAAGCCATCTCTGCGCCTGGCCTTTGCATAAAAGGGTTGTGTTTAGCTGAATGCCTCATTGGTCCAGCTGGTCTAGATTTGATCCTTTTCTAAAGTGTATGTGTGTTAAAAGATTAAGAAATTCTTGGGGGATATCGAGAAATTTGGAGGTCCTATATAACTCCATGTGGAGAAGGTTGTCTGAAATATGGCAACACCATGATGATAAAGGTATGCAGCTGAGAAGGGCAGGATTTTAACAGACACTGAAGTAGAAATTCCAGCCTTGGAATACACACTGAGCATACATTCCACTGGCTTGTTTACCCCAGTGTGCAAAGACCCTGGCAATCTAACCCATATTGCCCCCTCGCTCTCCCTTGTTTTCCCAGGAGTTTCTGAAACTCAGAAAATGTTGAGCCAGCCTCAGACCAAAGAGGGAAGGCACCTTTCCTATGGGAATCTCTGCTTTATACTTCCAAGGAAAAATAGATTCAAGAAAGAAGTGGAAACCCAGAGTCAGGCTCCCCATAGGGATGGAAATCACAGACCAAGGGGCTGCACAATGGCCCAAGGGCTCCAGATCCACCCTTGCCAACGTTGCACTGGCATACCTGGCTGTGCACGTGTTTGGGAAACGCTCTCAGGCACTGGTGGGATTCTTGGGGCTGTCCCATGCAGGGCCAGGAGCTGGGCTGTGATGATTCTTGTGGGTCCCTTCCAGCTCAGAGAAGTCTGTGATCAATGCAGCAGCAAATTTCTTATACTTCGTCAGGAGCTTGTAAAACAAGTGTGCCAAAGCTGGAGGGTTTTAGGGATTCACAGATTTGTCAGACAAGCCAAGGCCAAGTCTCAAGCAAACCTGAGCCAACGCCTTTCACTTGGAAAGTTCAGGGTAACCTTAGACTCTGATGGAGCTTAACACCACAGAGGCATTATAAGTACAAGTCCACCAGGATGCCTTAAGACTCTTCCAGGACCAGACTGTGTCCAAGCCCATTTCCAAGTCAAGATTTGTTTCTCTGCTGTAGGAAACAATGCTGCAATATGAATAAAAATGCAATAAAGTTCAATGCCAGACCTGATAAGCAGAGAAGAGAGATTTATTTTTAAACAAAATGAAAGTCACTCCCTCATACTGTCAGAGTCACATAACCCTAAGCACTGAGGAGTTTGTATCCACCTGATCTGGCCACGATTCCTCATGCTGGCACAGAGGACCAGGAGCACTGGCTGCCCAGTCCTCACCAAGTCTCCTGAGTGACACTGTCCAGGTTCAGAGACCTTGTTTTTCACCCATCAGGCGCCGATGAGTCTCTCCATCCTGCCACACCTCCCCGTGAGTCATCAGGATTTTGTCTCCTGAATCTGATCATCCTGATCTGGGTGTTCAGAGGAGCTGTCCCTAGCTGTTCTTCTCAAAGACCTGCCAATCCAGGTGCCACCAACAACTGCCATCCCTCCTGTCCCCCTCCTGCCAGTTACTCCTTTGGGAGTTTTGCATACCAGTGTTCCCATTTATTCTCCTTTCGTACCAATCTTCACACTCCTGTCACAACTCCCTCTACCACCACACGGGCCCTGCGTGAGTCTGTGCTCGTGCACACCTCTCATCTGAGCTCCAGGATGCTGCCAAGAGGGAGAGCCTGACACTCACTCAACCCACAAGGAAAGTTCCAAGGCACTCAGATGAGGAACAAAGTCATCCAGCAGGTCTTCCAAATTCAGGTCTTCCCAAGCACCAGGTGGGTGCTTTGGATAAGATTTATCCACTCAGATGTAGATTAATTATCTCCTCCTGAGCTCCCTGGCCGAAGGACAAAGCCCATCCTGGTAGCAGCACCTCCCTTCCTGGTGGAGATGGCTAAGAATGGGTTAGCTGGAGTGTGTCCACGGAGCAGCTACTCCTTTCCACTGCCTGCCCAGACAGCGAGCTCAGACTGAGATGTCTACCTTAGGCCTCCAAGTCTGGAGAGCTAAATCCTATCCTTGCAGCCTGGAGAAGAGTAATTAATAGGGGTGGGAAATGATGCATGGATGGTGGGGCTTGCCATTCACAACCTGATCCCAAATCCTTTCTTGCCTGCTCATGGTATGCGAGTTTGAGCTTCCTCACACTTCCTATAAATTTCCTAAAAGCACAAGCAAGCTGAAAGCAGGATTATTGCTCTGTGGACTGCTCCCTGCATTTTCACCTCCAAGCATCCCTCTCCTGCTGGGATGCTGGCAAAGCCCTTGAGCTGACCTGCAGCCACCCTCTAGAGCAGCAGAGTTTGGGTCTTTTGATCTTTCACCCTATTGATCTAAGTTGGCTCAAGGGTGGTCAGGAAGTGCTTTGCATTCTAGAGTGCACTGAGGCTTGGGAAGAGAATGTTCTGTGAGCTGTGCTGGGCAGGACGGGCTTTCAAGTTGCTGTTCATGACAGGAGGGGACTGGATGGGATGAAGCAGGAGGTCCCTTCCCCACTGGCATTCCCAAGTGCACCGGTAGGGCAGCTCAGCAGCTCAGCAGCCTCCACATTACCTGTTCCACTGGTGTGCAGCCTTCTGGATTTTGCCTGGGGCTCTGATTCTTAAAAAAGTGAAGGGAAACTCATGTAACTGCTGGGGGAGTTCTGTTGACAAGCCAGATCCAACTGCAACCAAAATAAATGTGCAGGCAGGGTCCAAGGGGAGCCCCAGACAGCAGCCAGCGTGTTGGTGGCAGCTGGAAAATTCAATGGCTCTGAAGTGTTGCAGGAGATCTTGATGACTCCATAAATCTTTGATGCGAGTGCATTGGTTAGCTCACTAACAGGTGTCCAAATGTCCCAGATTGCTGGGAATAGGCTTTGTCACCCTCCCTCTCCTTGTAAAACCCTATTCTCAGCACGCTGGCAATAAATGACCCCCTTGTCACGTACTGTGGGCACAACAAGGGCTCAAACAGGGCCATCCTTTGGAAAGGATGTGATTTTCAGCTGTGATTTTAGCTGGAAAGGGGAAGCTCCAGGTAGAGTTCTGGCACCTTGCAAGGCTCAGCTGAACTGTTGGTGCCTGCTGGTCCCCACAGTGCTCCCGGCGTGGCGGTGTCACCGTGTCCGTACAACCAAGGGTAAAGTGACAGTTCGAGTGAGGTCAGCAGTCAGGCCCTTGGTTGGAAATAGATGATCATTAGGGTGCTTTTCAACCCAAACCACTCTGTGAGTCTGTGATTCTGTTACTGCTTTGGCATTCCCACTGCACGTGCACAGCACAGAGATCAGCCCCTTCCTGTGCACACTCCAGCTGTGTCTGTTCACTGCCTGCCGTCCCAGCTCAGAACTGGCTCTTTTGGGAAGCACTGCTGCCAAATTCACCTGGCTGAGCAGCTGCCCCGGGGGTGCAACATCAGGAATTAATCCCACAGGTGAGCAGGAGCGAGCTGCTGGAAGCAGCTGGGAGCTGGCTGCAGAAGGGAGGTGACAAAGAGCGAGAGCTGAAGTCAGTTTGGATGTGGGGCAGTGACAGGAACTGGTGGATGGATCAGAAGGCCTTTAGGGGGGAAGACACTGGCCAGAAGAGAGATGGATTCAAAGAGAACCCAGTAAAAAAATCTCTGAGTTTCTCTGGAGCAGGGAAAGTTGGTGCTTTGCTATGGAGCACATAACTCATAATAACAAGACCCAAACAACCAACAAAAAAAAAGTGGCTGTTGTTCCCTCTTCATGTTCTCCCTGCAGGAGCCCAGCTCATGCCCTGGAGATGCCCCAGGTAGTGTCACTGTGCCCCCAGCCCAAAGCCAGGGTGTTCCACTTTGGGGTGGGCAGGGGAGTTTCCACCTATGCACAACTTCATCTCCCTTGAGGCCCCTTCTCCACCACCTCATGCTGGGGATAGTCTGGGGCTTTCCCAAGGAATCTTTGGCTTTCTAGCTACAGGGACTTTCCCCAGGAGATTTTTCTCCACACCAGGACATGTCTGAATTTTGTCCATCCTCTGTGAGCAGATGCTGCCAAAGAGTTGAGTAAGAACACCCACACTTTTTCCCAGGGCACCCACCCGCCAGGCCCAAAATACCACAAAAGCCTCCTCCAGGCACAGATCCTGGCACACAGCCCTCACCTCTCGAGTATTCCCAGCTGATGTCAGTGCCAGTGTCCTGTGGCTGCTTATCACAGAATCCTAGGATGGTTAGGAAGGGAACTTAAAGAATATCTCGTTCCACTCCCTCCCATGGGCAGGGACACCTTCCATTACCCCAGGCTGCTCCAAGCCCCATCCAACCTGGCCTTGGACACTTCCAGAGATGACGCAGCCACAGCTTCTCTGGGCACCGTGTGCCAGGGCCGCACCACCCTCGCAGGGAGGAATTTCTTCTTACTACCTGATTTAAACCTACTCTCTTTCAGTTTGAAGCCACTGCCCCTTGTACTTGCTCTTGCAAATGTTCCTTCCTCATGTACCTCCTCTTCTGCTCCTCTTCTGTCTTCTTAAATCTTGTCATGCTCAAACTTTGGTTCCCCACTGCCAAGGGGCTCAATGATTCCCTCTCCCTGTCCCAGCCCTGCCTGTGCAGGGCTCGTGCAGCCACCTCAGCCCATGTAATCTGTCTGCCCAGAGCCACCCAAGCAGCTTTTGCACCCAGAGCATCCAGCCTTAAAGCAATCCCATAGTCTAGAAGAGTTTTCTGCCAGGGTCCTATATTCTGTATGTTTGCAGTGCACCTCTTAACATAAAGAATTATACCAAATTTTCCTGCTTATCTTATAACAAGAAGTAATAACAGTTTAACTGTATCCTACCCACCTCTTTACCCCTCTGTAATGTCCAGACTTCCATCTTCTCTTTCTTTAATGTTTATCAGGAAATGAACTTATCAGACAAGAGGTTAAACAAGATGGCTGCTGCTGTTGCATGGTCTCCCAGATCTGCTCCCATTCACAGCCAGACACGAGTGCTGACAGCACCTGGGAACCCATGGAAGGGCTGTAGCACAGGCATCAAGCAGAAGAATTGGCAGAAAGTTGGAAAAGTTGGCAGAAGCTCTGGGAAAAGTGGCTGCTGCCACTGTCCTCCCTTGCAGACCAAGCCACAGCAGTGGAAGGGGGTAATGTCAAACCTACTATAACAACCACAGCCAAGGCTCATCTCTCAAAGTCCTCACTGACTGCTAGATTGGCTTCAGAGCTCAGAATCGCCTCTAATTTTTCCAGCTGTGCTAGTGGATATAATGAAAAATATTCCTTCTGTCTATGACTCTTTGACCTGGCTGTGTCCTGAGACATTGCAGCTGCAGCAAAATATGCCAGAGACCTCAGTGTCTGGTTCTGTTCCAAGTAAGGAGAGCATTTCACCTCAGAGGCCTGAGAAACGTGAGTTCACATCTGATTTATTGGGGGACTTTATTCTGTGGTGCAAACACGTGGTGAGAAACCCCTCTCTGACCCCAGTGCTGTGGTGGTCACAGGGAGAGGGGTTTTTTTGGCTCAGTGACTGCTCACCTCAGTGATTCCTGTCACCACATTACCCCTGCTGCAAACCCCTCCTGCAAGGGCTGGCAATAAAAATTGGCTGAGCAAATGAAATCACAGGTGCTGTGGGTCTGAGTTTTTCCTTCCATTTATGCTGTCTTACTCCGAAACATGCAGGCAAAATTCTGTCAGACTCTTCTGTCTTATTTTAATTAATTTTTGGTTGGTTGGTTGTTTTGCTTTTGTTTGGTTTTGTTTGGTTGTTTTTTTTTTTTTGGGGGGGGGGGATTTTTAATCTCTTGATTTAATTAATGCATTTTCAGCTGCTTGGTTAATGACCCAAGCATGGAAGTCACACAATGAGGCAACCTCCTGCAATTTGCCGGGCATAAATGTGAATTAAAAGCTCAAATGCCAGTTCAGTCCCCCTCAGTGGCTGACTCTGAGCATCAGTTGATGGGAAGGAGAGCAGGACAGTCCAGCTGCACAGTGACCACAGCTGAATTCTGCTACACTTCACTGGAGAGTATTTGCAAGTGTTTCAGGTGCTACTGCACCTGTGGCTCCTGCACTTCGTCTTATCAAAGGAGAAAAATACATATATAGCCTCTAATCTGTGTTTTGTTTTGGATTTTCTTAAGTTTGTGTTACTGAACCATAAAGGAGTTGATCTGTACTTAACACTTGAGATGGAAAATTTATCTGTGAGTTATCTGCCAGCCCCCCAGGAGAAGTGGAGTGTGGCTGTGCTGCTTTTTTCCAAGGGAGATGGAAATATTGTTATAGGCAACTTCTCCAGCTCACCCATTGATGCCATTTCTTGTTTGAGCCTTCCATGCATCCCAGTCTACGCCTCTCTTACTCTGTGCTGCCTTTTTTATTAGGCTGAAATGATAGGGAGATAAAATCACAGAGCATTAGTAGTGCCTGGAAGAGAAAAGCCAGCCTGGCAGGCTTGCAAGTCAGCTCTGGTGTGTGCTGCTAGAGAAACTACAGCCCAGCAAAAAATTGTGAACGATTGCTTTCCTCTACAAAATCCTTTCCCAGACTCTGCTGAACCACCCTGCCACTGCCAATTAAGTTCATCGTATTCCATTTTCCTTATGCTGATGTGGCAGGGTATTTGTTCTGCATTAAATTCAGGTGAGACTTTGAGCTGATGGGTTGAAAATCAATGAGCAGCAGAAATCGTCTCAGGGGAAGCCAAATTGCTACAGGGGCTGAATGAGCCTGTTGGGCTTCCTGGTTTCAGCCCCACGGACAGGGTCATAGATCCGGGTGTCATGAACCTCACAGGGGAAATAATGACATATCCAGAGACTGAAAAAAAGCTATGTATAGCTTTTCTTACCCCTACGGCCTGCTGAAGCACATAAATAAGTCAGGCTTTTTGCATTACTGTTTTGTTGAGGGTTTGGAAGTAGTTCATAAATTATTGGAGAAGAAAGGTCAGGCTCTTAAAGAATGCTTTGGAAAATCAGCATCCTTGGGAGGGATTTGACACACTTTGTGTGCAGTGTGAGAGAGTTCAACATGCAAATCCTCTGAAAAGCCCAAGGAGCCTTCCAGCGAAACCAGCAGAGATGGGGCTAGACATTCCAAATAGCTCCCTTTAAGTAAAAACAAACAACAATAACAACAAAAACCTAGCAGGAAATTAAACCCCAGACCTTCCTTAGTCAGCACTGAGAGCTATGAAGCAGACTTTCAAAGGCCTTTACAGCTCGGCTCTGAGCTCTGAGTTATCTCAATATCAACATCATCAGAGCCAAATGTGGCTCCTGCAAGACCCAGCCGAGTGTCCTGGGCTCATGTAAGGGACAAGGGGGGAATAAAAGGGAGGACCCCTTTGACCCTCAGTGGCCTGCAAAACACTATGAGGGGCCTATTCCCCTGGGCTCCCCCTTGCTCCCACTCTGGTGGCTCAGTGGCAGGGTGATCCTGCATGTCCCATCCTCCAGCATAGCTCAGCAGGGAGGTAAAGGGTATCAGAGGTGGGAGCCAGGCTTTGGCTCTGAGATTTCCCCAGCAGACGGAAAAAAAGGGAAACGAAAAGTTGTTGAAATAAGCAGTGTGGAAGGCAGACAGCAGTGCATTAAATCCTGCAGCAAGGGGCTGACATCAGCCTGAGTGGATGGAAAACGGAGACAGCACGGACAATGGTGCTGCTCTGCTCCCTCTGAGCTCCCTGCCAAAGAGAAGAGAGGAAAGAAAACTGAANAAGAAAGGGTAAAAGGAAACCCCAGCATGCTCTGGAGGAACGTCCAGGAGGTGCTCGGCAAGTACCGAGTGTGACCTTTCCGTCGGGGGCTCCCTTCCGAGCCGGGAGGATGCTCGGTGCCACCGGCGAGCGGCTGCTGCCACCTCCCGGGAGCCGAGCGGAGCCGGTCCCGGGTCCTGCCGGGCGGGCAGGGCAGGGAAGCATCGGGAAAGGACCGAGACGCCAGACCGGAGCCGGTTCTTCGGGATAACGCAGGAATACTTGGACGAGGATGCAAAGATCCTCGGGTGCAGCATCTCCGAGAGCAGCGCTTGAGGCGCCGGGGAAATAAAGCTGTCCGTGTGCAAATGCTGTGTTGGGCACTACAGGTTTCGTGTGCACTGAAATACACAAGTGTGCAGCCCTTCACTGAGGGCCTGAAGGCAGAGCAGACTCTGAATTAAGCAATGCTCCTTTCCCCCTGATCGGAGGGCAATGACATGATCGACCGGCTATGAAATTTTAACAGGGAAAGCGCCACAAGCAAATCATGGAAATTCCCTTAAATTCCCTTTCTCCTGACTGCCAGCTGAGCTGCTGTTTCCCCTGGGACACCCCAGCCCGTGCCAGGCAATGCCTGATGAGCCCCTCGAGAGCCCGTGTGCTGAGCCCACCCCACGCACGGCCTGCCCACCTCTGCACCCTCGCACCGAGTGACCCTCAGCCACCCCCAGACCGCTCCAGAGAGACATCACAGCCCGCTCTGCACGCAAGGAGTGCTCCAGGGAGGCTCCAGCGCCTGGGGGATCAGCCTCTGCCTATACCCCGGGGCAGCTGGGTCTCACCCTCCCCAAGCAGACAGGCAATTTTCTCTCTCAGAGGAGTTCAGGGCCCTCATGCAGTGTGGTAGATCTCTGCAAGTCAGCTGGAGGATGAACTTTGAGGCAGAGACAAGTCTCCTGAGCTTTGGTCGACTTGCGTCACTCCATCATCTCGCCTCAGCCTCTCTGACTGAGATTTCATTTTTATTCCACTTGTGCTGCTCTCTCAGAAACGCCACGAACATCTGTGCCTGTCCCAAGCTCACATTTTTTGTTAAAAGGGCCAGTTAATGAAGCACCAGCTGTGTAACCAGGCTCCAGCCCTGTTCTGTGGGTTCTGGATGGACCCTGATTGCATTTCCCCTGGGAAAAGCCCCACAGCCAAATCAGGAGCTGGGAAATGAGGGACATGGGAGGCACCTGCTCTCCTCACTGACCGGTGGCTTTCCAAGCCAGTCCTGACAAGAGGTCACCCCAGAGGGACAAAGTCCAAGTTAGGAGGGGCAGAGCCCACATCATTACAGTCTCCTCTGGCTGCATCTCCCAGATTTACGTGCCCAACACTGCAGCAATAAACTGCAGAGACATGCCCAGTGCTCATTTGAGAGAATACTGGAGGTGGGGGGGAGGTGTGTGTTTGGAGCCCTTTTTTTGTGCCAACAGAGGCAGCTACTGCTATTTTAATTCCAGATTCAGAGACCTGTGTGGCAGAGTCCAAATCCTGATGATGATGCCAAGGAGATGAGGGGTTACGGAGATTGCGGGTAGCAGAATTTCCTTTGGGTGAAAACTGCTGGTAAGCTTTCAGGCTACTCCCAGTTTTTATGCAGCACTGGCTAACTTGTAAATCAATCAGGAGCCAAGGAATGCCAGAGTTGTGCAGCTGTGCTTGGATCCATGTGCCTGCTTGCCTTGTGCCCTGGGTCCCATCTCCCTGGGGAGATGTTGAAACCTGGTGAGAAGGGAGCCCTTTGGAGTGCCAGAGCACAGGAAAGGCTGCCACCCCGTGGGGACACGACTCTGCCAGGCAATTCCTCCCTGTCTCCAGGGCTGTCCCTCTGCCAAGACCAGAGGACAACTTTCCAAAACTAAAGGATCAGCATGGGGAGGGTGCAGCACCCCTTAACTGCCCACTCCCTTGCAGAGAGGGCTGTGAGAGCTCTGGGTACCTTCTCCAGAGCAGGATGAGGAGAAACCTCCTTATCCCCCTGTCAAGAAGGGTGACAAGCCAGGAGCTCTGGCCCAAATGCTCAGGGACAGCTTCCTGGCTGGTGGCCTGCAGGTTGGATCGTGCCAGTTCTTGCTCCTGGATTTTTCTTGGAGGAACCCTGCCCAAGGAGGGCAGTGCCAAGGAGGGGAGAGGGCAGCACCAGAAGCTGCTGCTGTCCCTGCCACTCCCACTGAGTCACTGGGGCCCATGGGAAGGAGGGGAATTACTTGGAGGAGGCTGCATGTCCCTCGACCACCATCTGCTGCATCGTCCGGAAATCCCTCTCATAATTCCTCTAGAGGAGAAGCTAAAGTCATTTCTGCTTTGCTGTAGGGAAGAAAGATTATCAGTCTGGGTGGAAATGGAGGGCAGAAATAAAAACACTCTGCAAAAAGGATGAATAGTCACCCTGAGCAGAAGCCCCTAGGTAAAAGCCATGCTTCACAAAGTGCCCAGACATTTTGAAAGTTCCCTGTGGGCAGGGTCCTTTGCTGCCTTTCCCTCCATCATAAAACTATCAACTAATTCACAACCAAAAAACCTCAAAGAAATTTTGTTAATCCTTAAAGAGTGTTATCAACACCTTATTAACTAGTGAATTTGCAAAGAAAGTTGTGGTGAAGAGCTCCTTCTTGAAACCACCGTAAGTTATGAATAACAAGAATTTCTCTAAATGAGAATTAATCTCAGCAAAGGGAAACAAGAATTTTTGCAGAGAAGAGGAGGGAGAGGAGGAGTATCCTGGACAGATGTGACTGGAAAGACTTCTGGGTGAAAAAAGTTCAATATTTTGAGTGACACACAGGCATTAGCGGGAGTGCTGAAGCTGTTCTGCAAGCGGATGAGCCTTTTGGGGTCAGAGGGGCTCTGGGTTTGGGGACAGGCTGGGGAGCCTTCAGTGACACATTCCCTGTCCCACACAAAACACCACCAGACACCCCAATGTCCTTGCACGGAGGCTTTCAGAGCTGCTTATGGTTTTAATTAGCTTATGGATTGCAAAAGGCTTTAAAATCGTCCCCTCTCAGAGCAGGGAGACAGCCATGCGCTGGTGTCCCCAAAAGTGAGGCGCAGCATGGGTCCTGAGCTGCTGTCCCCTCTGCGTGGCTCTTGGCTTGCCTCAAACCTGCCCTGATTTCCTGTCATCATTTCCTATCAAAACTTTCATTTTTATTTTTTTTATGCCAGCCAGGCATAAAAAAGGATCCACAAATGTCTCAAATGTCATTTCATGGCCCTGACAGACACACAGGCTGCTCAGGCACCTGCAGGTGACATCTGCACACAGATCACGCTCAAAATATGTTTCCCTATTTTTACACCTCTGAGAGGTTTGAATGGGGGTCAAATGCCTGGGATTCGATTTTTTTTTTCCTCCTGGCTTTGCTGAGTTTCTGTGAGGAAGGAGGGAGATGTCAGCACATGGCAGGGAGGCACCAAGGCTCTGGCAAAAAGATGCATCTGAAGGGAAAGCAGCAGAGGCTGAGGACCTGTTAGCACCGGGCAGCTTCAGTTAAAATGCCCTTTCCATACCTGCAGCTACAGCTCCCTCCTGGAATGAAACTGCCCTTTCCCAAAGTGCACTCATTCACACCTCTCCCCCGGAGATGCAAACACAAGGGGTTGCACGATTGGTGGTAGAAAGCTCTGAGATTGCCCAGTAATTAATCTCAGTAAAAAAATGTTTTAAAAGAGTGTCAGACGCTGAGGGGATTTATTGTTTTCTAATTACCAGACAGTAATCTCCCTCCTTTGCCCACTTTCTCTTGCATCTGGAGCACTTTCCCCCTCCTGCAGCCTTGTCCCTCTCCCAGCCTCTGTCACAGGTGCTGTGATGCTGGTCCCAGTAATGATCCCTCAGGGGACTGGGATGAGCCCTGGGGCACACTCACTTTCTCTGGATAAGAGGTGATGCTTCTGCTCCTTAACTCCAAGCCCTCCCTGAGTTTTGGCCTTGATATGGCAGAAGCAAATGGCTTTTAAATTTAAATAGTCTCAGAGCTTCTTGTGTTTATGGCTCATATTAATATTTAGGCCCACGCCGTGAGAAAACAACCAACAAACAACTGCATTTATTTCCTCTGTTTTTCACAGCTAATCAGCATCAAGGAGGAGGAGGAGGTTGGTGGGCTCAGCTTTTTTGGCAGAGCAAAAACTGTCTGAGATGATTATACCTATGTGGTAAATTATGAGCATGTGGGGGCCTCTCCTGAACACCCTGGATATCCATCAGCGTGGAAAGCTATTTGAGTAGAGCATGAGTGCTGAAACCTTTAGTTTTGGGTATTCACGTGTACACAGAGACTGGAGCTGTGGATTTCATGAGTGGCAACTGCAGGGAGAGCTCGTGCCTCCACCCCACCCACCCTGCCATCAGACAACTTTAATCATTAATTTCAGATTAAATCCGTCACGTGGTTCCACAGGCATGAGGTTTGAACTGCTGTTTGTACCGCCCCAGTGATCTGAAGGAATGGTGTAGTGGTGAGGCTGCCAAATTTTGTTCTTCCTCTGATCCTTTTGGTTTTGCTTGCATGAGGGATGATAACGGGAACACGAAAGAAAGGGCGAGTCACCCTCACAAAACATACCTCCAGCAGTGGAAAGCACACCCTCCAAGTGGTGCTGGGCACCACAGTGACCTCCAAAAGCCTTACAAAGGAACAAATGAAACCCCCAACGCCGGCTGCGTGTTTCCTATATCACTTTATTGGCCGCCACTGAGCACGTCCTCAGGCTGAGCGCCAGATACCAGTGGGAGAGGTGGAGCTACCCTAGAGTCACAGGGAGAGAGCGAGGGAGACGGTGTGTCACACACAGGCTGGGGAGAGCTGGCTGGGGATGAGAAGCCTCTGCACAGCGGTGAGCCCCCCTCTCTCCCCCCCGAGGGCCTACAAAGACAGTGGAAAGACGTGCTTGTCCTCCTGTCAGTTGTCCCGAAGGGAAATGACAGGGCAGAGGTGTGAACAGAGACACTTAAACACTTTGCTGAAAAAAAATAAAAATAAAAAAAAATTTACACGTTGCAACCCCCCAAGGGTGAGATATTATTATTAATTATTATTATTATTATTTCTCCTGCAGTTGCAAGGAACTCATGGCAGGTTTGTCACGTGGACGCGGGGTCTTGAGTGTGGGGCTTGGCTCTATTGCTGTTTGAGAGTAGCCAGTTTAACTCTGAGTGGGGTACAGCAATTCTGCAGGGCTTTTCCCCTGTTCCAAGCCTTGCCTCAGGGCTTGGTGCACCAGGAGCCAGCATTACTCGTGCACTCCTTCCTACCTGATGGTGGATATGGGCTACAGCACAGGACGAAGACCCTTTCAGCAAGTACAGCAGCATGGCAGCATTGCCATCCATGCCATCCCCACGAGGCTTAAGCTCCCAAGTCCACCAGCCGCTCACCCAGCCCCTCGTTCCATCCAAGGGAAAAGGGGCAAAAAGAAAAAAAAAAAAAAAAAAGAAAAGAGGAAACAAAGTGGGGGAGGAACCAACAGAAGAAACCCCTCTAGACATTCACTGATATCTGTGCAAAGGCTCTGGGAGTGAGACCTGCAGGTGGTGGCAGCCTGCACAGCGCGGTGGCCGGCGGGCTTAGGAGGAGGGCGCGGAGGTGGGCTTCTCCTCCCGGGACACGGGGATGGGCCTCTCGCTGTGGCTGGCGTCCATGTTGGAGGGGACCTTGGGGCCCGAGAAGGTCAGCATGCCATCGTTGGACAGGGAGCAGGTGATGGCAGCCTGGTCCACGTTGGCGGGCAGGCGGTACCGGCGGTGGAACTCCCGGGAGATGTAGCCGTGGTCATCCTGAGAGGCAGTGGGGAAAGGGGGGGAAGGCGTGTCAGAAACCCCCTGGCACTGCGCCGTGCCTCCCTTTGTCTGGCTCCCTCGGAGCAGGAGATCCACAATCGTCCTGGCTCATCGTGACACTGCACTGCCAGGACCCCCGGGCACACCTCGGCTGGGTTTAATTTTACAGGTTTGTAGGGGCAGTTGTCCCCCGTGACTCCTCTGAAGCTGCAAGAGCTGAGCAGAGCAGCAGGGAGTGATTTTGGCAACAGGTTTGATCCCAGGCTGGGATCTGGTTTGGACCTCTGATTTCAAAGGATGCTTGGAGACAAAGTCTGGAGGCCTGGGAAGGTAAAAGCAAGGCGGACGTGTGCACCCATGTATTTATTTACTAGGCTGCAATGCCGTGTCAGCCAAAGTACACAATCCTGACCCCCTTCTTTTTTTGGCCAAAAGAATGAGAAATGCAATTATTTTTTTAAAGCTGGCCATGAGAATAATAACTATATCAAAAAATACATACTGTTGCCAGGCTAGAGCATTGTCTGGCCAAAAATGTGTATGAGAAGAATTAAACCCCTGCTGGTATAATTCACTTTTCGACCCTCACAGATATTTCCATGAAATCCGTGTCAAAAGTTTCCAAGCCTGAGGCACTTGGTTGGTTTTCTTTTGTTTTGTTTGCTCTTGCTTTTTTCTCCTAGATTGGCATATGAAAACTCTGTTTTCACTAAGGATTCTGGCTTATGAAAACTCAGCCATGCTTCAGCAGTGCCAGATGATGTTCTGTGTCTGGCCCAGTGTTATTAGTGAACAATGGACATCGTCATCTGATGGTTATGGAAGATGATGATTGAAAATAAACAAAAGAGGGGTAGATTAGCTTGTTATTGTCAGATATCAGGTGGGGCCCTATGGGAACAGGCCATGCCAATAATGACAGTTCATAATGAACTCCTTCTTCTGATACATTCTTTTTTTTTTCCTTCAGCTGAGAACCGTTGGAAAGAAGGAAAACAGAGCTGGACTCCCCAGTTGCTCCACCATCACCGTCACTTCCACTTACCTGCCTTTCACTGTGCTTGCCATGGATTTCCACAAAGTCATCAATAATCTTCACGCTCAAGTCTTCGGGAGAGAAGTGTTTTACATCCAGCATGATTGTGAACTTGTCCCGATCAGACCTCACCTGAAACGAGCATTGTCACACAGTGAGGCCTGAGCTCTGGCTGTGGAGGCAGTGCCAACATCACCACAGATTAAAGGCCAGAAAAGGGGTGGTCTGGCACTTTGTCCTTCTGTGACTACGGGCCTCAGCAGGGGTCTTCTTCCCAGTGTGGGGATCCTGGGACATTGAGAGGCCGTGGCAGGTATCAGGGTCACTGGGAGGCTGTGGTAGGTGTCAGGGTCACCAGGAGGCCATGGTAGGCATCTGCACCTTGGCTACTGCTCTGGGGAGAGGTGTTACTCTTTGCCACTGTTCTTGTGCCAGGGACCCTTTAGCACTCAGTGACCTGCCAGACGGACCAGGCACAGAGAGAGGGTGGAAACCAGTGTAAGACTCTCTGGTAGCACGTGTTTTGTCCTTTCAGTGATTTATGGTTTCATTGTGGTCGTAGCTCTGGGAGAAAAGCAGTAAGAGAGGGCTACAGAAAGCACCTGTACCTGGATTTCGGCCCCCACAGCTACACATTCCCTTACAGTTCCCTTCAGAAAATTGCTCCAGGGTCTTTCAGTGAGGGATTGCTAAAACCACCAAGCTCCCAAGGTGGAGGAGAAGGTGGGGAAAGCTCCCACTTGCCAGGGTCCTCTCCCATGGCGAGCTGTCCTCGCAGGCACTTACTCTGGGAACAGCCTTGCTCTTCTTTGCTACACAGGTGGCGGGCACAGAGCAACAAAACCACCCTTCTTGCGTTGGAAACAACCCTCAAAAGGAGCCAAAATGGTTCCTGTTCCTCGAAGGGAAGCTTTGTCCCCAGCGAGGCTTTCCCTTTGTGCCCAAGAAGGGGTGGGTGGGCTGTGCCTGGCAGTGGGTTCGGGGTCTTCCTCGTCCCCTCGCATGGGGCTACAGCAGTGTGAGATGTGGGTGCAGAGGAGCAGCTGGAGGCAGAAGGAGGGGAAGGAAGGAAAGGGAGAGGAAATCAAAGGGCCCTTACCTCTGAAATGCCTGACTCCAGCACGCTGCGGAAGAGGGACTGCCTGTAGTAGGGGCTGATAGTGGACGAGAACAAAGGCAGGAGGTCATACTCAAGGAGACCCTCTCCAAAAAACTGGTCGAACAAACGGCTTGGAATGAGGGGTCCCAGAGCACGCTTGAACCAGGGGTGCTGGATGGTAATGTCCATGCTGCTGCTGCTGCTGCTGCTGCTGCTGCTGCTGCTGCTGCTGCTGCTGCGACCTGTGGCTGCAAGGGGAGAGCGGAAGGGGCAGTGCCGCTGCTGGGGAGACGGCGATGCCTTGGCTGGAGTGCGCGGTGCAGCCCCAGGGAAGCTCCCCCTATATATACTGGCCTCGCAGAATGAAGGCATTAGCAGGATTCCTCTGGAAAGACATGATCTCATGATGGAGGCAACGTGGTCAGCAGAAATGCGGAGACTGACCTGGAAATGACAGTCTGGTTGGAATCGGTGCCAGATGTCCTGGAGGGATGATGCCAGGCAGCAGGCTGCGAGGCACGGGGTGCCCAGGGGTGCTGGCATGTCCCCTGTGGAATCAAGGAGGCTGAACAGGACACCCCAGTGGGCATCTCAAGGATGATTGTGAAAGAGATCTGCTCCGTGAGTCTTCGTAATCTGACCTTGGGTTTCACTAATTTGCTTCTTTTCTGCCCCTCCTTGAAGCAGAAACTCAGTATTTCTTCCAAATAAATGAAACAGCTTTCTTCCAAGTAAGGAAAAAGGGTCTGATCCAGGTTGAAGAAGGGGAAACTTTTGTAATATGCTACAAAGTGCCTCTGCCACTCAAGAGGGGCCTGACGCCCCTGGCACAGGGATCATGGCAGGACTGTTAGGGAAACAGGACTAACAAATGATGCAGAGCATCATTTTTTGTCTGACAAAACAAAAACTTTTAACAAAAAATACTTTGGTATCAAAAAAGAAAGAAAGAAAAATAAACTTGGTCTCTGACCATAACATCAGTCCCAAAGCTGCTCTTGAGAGTGTCCTTGTTTTGATTTAGGAGTGATGTGGGAGATCCATTTATCTCATGGTGTCACAGCACAGATCCTGCTTAACATGCATTTCTGGTTACAGCTGTTTTTCATTTCTGTTTCACTTAAAGCCTCCTTTAAGGGGTCATCTGGCACCCTGGGCTGCCGGGCAATGGGCACCATGCCCGCCGCCGGAGCCACAGGCTCTGCCAGGGAGCTGAGGTGGCTGGGCAGTGAAAGGGCAGCCAGGCTGCCCAGCTCCACAGCAATGCTCACAGGCTCTGGCCACAGCTGAAACCCCATTTCCATCGCATCCAGAGATGCAGGGATCGCGTTCCTGGAGCCTCTGAGCAGCAGAAGCATCTGTGTTGGGAGTCTTGTGCATCTCAGCACCTTTGGCAGTCAGCAGAGAACAAAAGAAAACGAGGAGAGGGCACTTCCCAAAGGCACTTCAGATATGAGGGGCTGAATCCTTCTCTCACATTGTCAGGGACTAAAGAAACCAAGGGTGGCTGAGATCCTGCCCTCTTCTTTGGGAGAAACCAGATAATTCCAGGCCAGAGGAGCTAAACTGAGAAAAGCACTGAGGCTTTTCTATCACTGAGTCATATTCAGCTGAGAATCACCTGCCACACAGGCACCGTGTGGTCTTGGAAAATCCTTGGCCTTGGAGGAATTGTAGGAACCAGAAGGTCCTGTTACAGAGGCTTTCCTTCATGAAAAGCAAAATCTTGAGCAGAAAAACACCCAGAACCACAGTAAAGACTGCTAAGAAGACAGACAAGAGCTCAGGTTCCACCTTACGTAGCTCCAGCGAGAAAAGGCCCCATGGTCTGGCCTTGGCTCTCAGGCATGAAGGATTTTCTAAAATCAGGTGCCTAAAAGAGATCAATCTCTCCTCAGGCCATGTAGGGAAAAACCACAGAAGAGAGACCTAACCCCTCACCTACTCCCATTGTACCAAATCTGTCATTTCGTTTGAGAAATTAAGGGAAAGCATACAAGTCATAAAGCACTACCAAGATTTTTCTTCAAGAACTCTATGAGATTTGTCCTGGGGAAAAAAAAAAAATCTCTCCTCAGCTAGCCAGTTCCAGAGAGCTGCTAACATGTATTTAGCCAACTGGCAGCAGTGACCTGATGCAGAATGCATCACCTGATGTGCAGGATAAGAGGAAAAATGAGAGGAGAGACACAGGAACAAGTTAAAATCCCAGAGCACTCACTGGAACACACAAAGCAAGTTATTTATTTGACTGGTAGAGGAACTGTGGGAACTGCGCTCACACAGCGAGTGAGAGAAATTTGGGGGTCTGGCAGACCATTTGGGCCCCAGGTGAGGGGGTGAGGGGTGAATGCCATCCCTAAAGTGTGTTGGGAACATCCTCTTTGTGCTTCCCAAATCAGGGTTATGGCAGGAGCACAGGGAGCAATGCACACAATGGCAGGATCCTCTCTGGGCGTCCTTCAGTCCTTACAAAACTGCCAAACCCTTGAGCCCTGACCTCCAGCGTGTTCCCCAGATTATTCCCTGGATTATTGAGGCCAGGAGGAAGGAGGGAGCCCAGGTGGCTCTAAGCCAAATCCAACCAGTCCTTGAACACTTCCAGGGATGGGACATGCACGGCTTCTCTGGGCAAGCTGTGCCAGTGGGTAACATACAGATAACCAGAGCACTCTGTATGTTCAGTGAGATGAAAGGAATTGGCTCTTTAAAGAAAAATGAGAAATATGTCATCAACTGAATTCTATCTGAAATTACGTGTATTACCACATATTCAAATAATTGAAAAGCGGCAGCCAACTTTGTGGTTTTGTGTCTTTATTTTCTTCTGGACCCACATTTTCATGGCTTTCCCTAGAAGTAATCATATCCATATGTCTTGGACAGACATTTTTGTCTTTTGTGGGCAAAAATATTTCACTGAAACGCAGATTTCATTTACAAGGGGTTTTTTTCTGATGCAGACTTCACACTGCCTGCAAGCCTCTGGGAAAAAAAAGTCTCCTGAGATGCATAACGTGTGACTTCCAATGGCCTAAAACTTCTTTGTCCTGTTCAAATGAGTTGTCCATGCTGCCTGTCCAGCCAGTGGAGAAACAGATGCCTCCAGATCGTGTCACCATGTGGGTGGGTAACAAAGGTGAAATGAGCCCCCTTTCAGCAGTGTCTGTATCTCAGGAGGGAGCTGAGGAGGCAATTCTAATTCTTATCTCCTTCTGGACAAGCAAAGCTGGTGAGATGAATCCCATCCAGTGGGAATTTGGTATGAGAAGAAAAAGTGATCATTTTGCATCAGCTCAGCAGACCAGACCTCACAAGACATGCAACATTTGAGCATCACTATCACCTGCTGAGCAAAAGCAGTGAGATTTGTTGGCGGAAATTGAATGGAAGAAAACGAAAGGAAATTTATGCATATGGTCATGAGCACATCCAAGAGCAATGCATCAAAGGCATTTTTTTCCAAAGCTTCATTGCAAGTCTGGAATGTGAGTCCAACGGAGAAAGTCCTCCAGAATGTTCCGATGTCCAGATTACCTTTGAAATAATCCCTTCCTAAACCATGATGTGTAGTTGCCAGAATGTGAGTGAGACATTTAGTAAAGGCTATTGCCCAGGACAAACTGAAGAAATCTCAGACCATGGTCCTGAGTAAAGCTGCCATCAGCAATCAAGCACAACTCTTGCTTGTGTTTAGCTGCTCTCAGTTTGTCTGCATGACTGACTCCCACCTCCCCATTTCCAGGTGAGGCCAGGGCTGTCTCCAACCTCCTTGCCAAGCTCTGTGCAAGCCCAGGGTGAAGAAAAAAGCAAATATTGAAGTGGAGCAGTCACTGCTCAGGTGTAGTGACTGGTCAACAGTGACTGTGGAGGGTTTGTAGGAGATTCTGAAGTGCTGACAGAACAGGGGGTCCTGTTCCCAATTGGTTTGTTGCAGCCCCAGGAGATCCAAGAAAGGCAGACTCTGCTCTGATCTGCATTTCCTCTCAAATCAAGTGTAACCTGTCACCCTGCAGAGGATGCAACTCTTCAGTTCTCATGGAAAACAGGAATGCATCCCAGTGCTTTTTCTTTCAAATACACATGTCAACCCCCAAAATACAACTACACTCATTTAAAAGGTCCTCTGTGCTTACATGTCAGCTGTTCAGTGATGATATAAGGGACTGAGCAATCTCTGGCAATATTAAATAAAATTGTTGCAGTCAGACTGTTTCCACTTCATAGAAATCTATGAGATACAAAAACAAGATCATGATAGGGACACAAAGCTTGAGAAAATAATTACGTGGGTTTTTAGCAAGTTTTCTTCCTGCCACTCTTGCTGCGGTGGAAAATACTACATAACGTGTATGTAAAGCTGGTGAATGGGGAAAAGAAACAAAAGACCATGCTTTTCTTAATCTTGCCTAGACCAAGCTTTGGAAAGGATGCAAGAAGTCAGTATGAAGTCATAGAAGTCAGAATGCAAGCAGTCAAGCAGAAAGGGCAGGCTCCCTCCTGCTTATCAGTGTTGGCTGCTAAGCACTTGCTAAAGCTTTCCCTAGAAATGATCACAGAGCATTTGTTTCTTTCTTTTTAAGGGAAGAGCCCTTTCTTTATAAGGTTCACTTCCTGTTCCTCATGGCCAGGAGCTTCAAACCTTTCCACGACGGTGGACCTGGGATGCTGATAGAGGAAGGAGCAGTTGATCCTAACAGCAGTGAGGCTCATTTTCCTCCCCACCAGACACCACGGAAAGCAGGAAAGCAGTGATTCTGATGAATTCTGAACGCCGTTGATATCTTGCCGAAGTTTGTAACAGATGGGAAGAAGGGAGGCCACCTTGTCAGTGCAGTTTGCACGATGATGCTTATCTGGGGTTGAGGCTGCAGGGCAGTGCAGTGGGAGGTCTGGCATGAGAAATGGCAGGTGCTTTTTTTTTTTTTTTTTAATTAGATTAATTAGCGATCATTAAAAAAAGCAAAGAACACTTGAAAACAACTCTTGGGGGACAGTTCACAGCAAAAAAGAAGCCATTTAGTGGGAGGGTCACTACATGCTGAGCACCTCTGATAAAACAAGCAAACAGAAAACCGCCACCAGACTGGGCTTGCTTTCCTTTTAAAGAGAGACCAGCATATCCCCAGAGCCCTGCAAATTCCCATGCCTCTCAAAGAGCCCTGAGCTGCCCAGCGGGGAGCAGGTGAGCAGCCCCTGCTCTCCAGACTCTTGGCTAAGCTTGTCCTGGTGCAGACCACCACAACTCTGCCTTCCCTCGCCTCCGCTGCTCCTGCCTGATGAATGGTCAACCCTGTACCCCAAGTTTTGTCCCAGGTGGTCCCCACTCATGCTGACAATGCTTTTGTCCTGCAGGGACTGTGGTTGCAAAGTTGCTGAACACCAGAGCCAGGGAGGGAACAATCACAGTGGGGACAAGTCGTGGAGGGGACGTTTTTAGTTTTCTACTGACAAAGAAATCTTCACCTCACCATTTTTAAGGTAGAATCATCTGTTTTATTGCTGCCCTTTGTGATTCTTTTTCTACTCCAACATCTCCTTTTTGCCCATTTTAGAGGGATAGGGCAATTTTCATTTTACAGTTTACAGCAAGCCACATTCAGCTTTACAATTCAGCTGTACACTGGAAAAGTTAAACATCCATTCTACTTATCCTGATATTTATTTTATCTAAAGAATTTATATAATATCAACAGTCTGCCTTGGTGCAGCCAAAGAGGCTTAAAAAATTACTAGCAATCCCTTTTTTCCACATCAGAGCCCACATCCTAAACACTGAACAAATCCCATCAGTGTTTAGGGCACATAATATCATTGTTGTCAAATCAATGGTGAATTTACGTGCTGCTAATCCTTGGCACTTAGTCAAACAAGCTCAGCAAGTTTTAGCAGCACAGTGCATTTTATGTTTTCATCAATGGATTTGCATAGGGAATGAGGGATGCTCTTTGCTTCCCAGCTGCAGCAGCTCCCAGAGAGTGGGAGATATGGAGAGAGCATCTCACACACACCCAGAGAGCAGGAGAGAGGGGACAGGAGCAGGTTTGGAAGTTTACAGCTGCTGAGCAGTGACGCTTCTCCCCAGCTCTAGATCGCAGGTGAGTATCACCCTGTAAAACGACTTGGCAGAGGTACAATTTCAGCCCTTTTCACTCCCCTGGTCCTTTAAATAAAACCATCTCGCTTGCAACTCCACAGAGCTTGCTGCTGAGAGTTCCCCTGCCTTGCAACCAGATCTCATCTCCCTGAGCTTTCCATGGCCCCTCGTCCTGCTGTATAAAATACTCCCTTGGCACTGGAAATTAGAGCCATTTTTATTTTCAGACCAGAGAGTTTGAGAGCATAGGGTTGTTTTATGACATGTTTAACTCATCTAAAGCAAATAACTATGGCAAATGATGCAACACCTTGAGGAATTAAAATCTTGGCTATTTTTCAGAAGAAAGGAGAGATTATGTCCATTCGTTCAGTATGAACCTCAGAAAATTAAATAAATAAATAAACAGAATAAGATATCTCTTCATATAGAGACCTCTCCAAAAATAAATCACAACTTGCTATAACTTTGAATTCATAGTGTAATTTTTTTTTCTTCCAGTGTTCTTGACCGTTTACATGTGGGTTATTTTTTCAAGTCCACATGAGCATTCCTGCACTGAGCAGATCATCCTACAGAACCCATTGCAGGGTGATCATACAGAATTTTCTTCTCCAAAGGATTGATACCCAGCCTTTGCACTGGGAAAGTATGGAATACAGCGAGGAGTGTGTAGCCAGGAAGAAGAGTGAGTAGCCAGAAAAAAAAAGTGGCTTTATCTGCTGGTGCAGGGGAAGTGCTGCTGATGTAGTAGGGAAGGAGAGGCAGAAGGAGGAGGAGGAGATCTGGAGGAAAGAAGACTGGAAGAGAAGATGCCATGAAAAGACAGTGGTCTGATCAGGACAAGCAGGTCTGTAAAAGGCATTCTGCAAACCCTGTAGCCACACTTGGTGATCATGCAGTGAACAGCCCAGTCCTGGTCTGTGTATGCCTCTCTCTGTCTGAGCAGGGCTTGGAGGGGAAGCACTAAACATTGAATGCAGACATCATTGCATGAATCATTAAGCCACCCAGGAAAGCTCCAAAAATCGCCTGATTGCAGGTGATGCTGATGCTGCAGTAGTTGCTTAGTGCTCAGGTGCAACGGAGTGGGAATTGAGCTGTTTGTGAGGGCAGGTTGGCTTGCAGAGATGGCGGACGGGGCAAGAATGCAGTATCAGATCTAACAGGGACACTGATGAAGGGGGTTTGGACAGGCAAGGCTTGTTATTGATTCAGGCTAGAGAGTGGGAGATATTGAGAGACCTGCTGGTACTACAGACACTGAAACCAGCTCGATTCTCCACCAGCTTCTGTGTGTACACAGGCTTCCTGTATAACTAGGTTCTTCAAAATTAAGCTAGAAAACCTACAGTGATTGAGCAGCACACATCCAGAGACTGATCTAGGGGAGCACGTCCCTTCACAGGAGTGAATCTCTCTGAACCTCTACCAGGTTCAGAAGTACCTGTGCAGCGCCACAGGATCCGCAAATCTGCTGAGGAAAAACACAAAATAATCACAGCTTTTATCTGGCTCGCAGGGACCCCACTCTGTTCATCCAGCAGCCTAACTGAGAGCAAAAAAAAGCCATCTCTTGATGGGATAATGATCCCTGTTCCTCACGCCTGGATGCCAGATGAGTCTGTTAGGGTGGCAGCTGTCTGGTGACTTGGAGAATTTATTTTTACAGTAGCTGGGTGATGGGAACCTCAGAAAAAAAACCCAAAAAAATAAAAAAACCACAACCCACCCCTTGGCAGAGAAAAGACCCTAATGAACCATTTGTCTAAGCTGCTGCCAAATCCTCTTGCTGGATTTGTGTGCGCTCATGTGAGGATGAGCATTAGCAGGAGGGCGGTGGAGGTCAGCGGAGGGAAGATCAGCGCGGCGGAGCGGCGAGCAGAACGCTGGGCCCGGCTCTCGTGCGTCACCGCGCCCAGGCCTCACCCCGGCGGGGCTCCTCAGCCGCTGCACACCACAGCTTCGTGGCTGCCTTGCACCCCCGGAGCACGGGAAAGAGTCACCACGAGCCAAAATTCCCCCCTGACGCCTCCTGAAGAGCTTGTGAGGCAAACGGAGCACACGGGCCAGGCTGGAGCACGCTGCGGGGGAGAAGACGCGGACTAAGGGATAATCAAACCGGAGAGCATCACATTTCCCAGACTTTAACCCACAGCAAAGTGCTGGGCTCAGGCAGAGCAGATGGCATCACTGGTGCTGCTGACGCTACACTAATGGCCATGGCTCTGCTGTGTGTAATTAAGGTTAAATGATAAAGATTGTCACAGCTTCTGCAGTCTGGAATAACCCCTCTTTTCACTTTCCTTTTTTTCTTTTTCCTTCCCAGATGTTTTGTGCATTTTATCAAAAGGTCATAGCCAGGGGACCAAACACAGGGAGGGAAAACAAGCAAACAGAAAAATCCCTGCTGCAGCTGCTGAGTAAAAGAAATAAAAGAATTTGTATGTTAGTTCTGGGAAAAGTGGTGCAGTGGAGGGGAGTTGCAGCTGTGGGTGCAATAACAGGAGGGAAATTCAGAAGAATCATTTTTAAATGCAAGGTCCCAAATCTAAACTCGCAGCGTGGAAACATAAAAAGTATTTGAATAACATTTCTCACTCCCTAGGCTGACACAGTGACCTGTAGATCACAGGCTTTTTTTATTTCAGTGACCCAAAGAGGGTGCTCTCAGTTATAAAGGTTTAAATAATGCACTTTATGATCAGCTGTGGATGGAGGAAGATAGTTCTGGAGCCTTCCCGTAGCTTTCAGGCAGATGAGCAAATAAAACTGCAGTCCCTTGCCCAAGGCTTGGTGTTCTTTCTCCACCTAGAGCACAACTGGAGGAATGTTCTGCAGCCACACAGAGAGACCTGAGAGGCAACTCTCCTTCAGTGACATCCACTGTTTGGCCATTGATCGAGTGTGTTCAGCCTTCCTTTCTACTTCCAAAGTCATGTCCTGCTCTCACTCTGACTCTCTAGTTTTATTCACCAGGTTATCTGTGTATTTCTGTGCTGTGGAGTGATTAAAACCTGTCACTGCTGTTCAGTCTTCCTCTGGGTCTGTGTTGCTTTATAGATCTGTTCCAGAGTTCCTAAAAGAGTTGGTGCTTCTAAAGAGCTGCCTGCTCTTCCCAATCCAGTTAAAAGCAGGCCACCATCTTCTGAAGGGCATGAAGATTTCACTGCTTTTATGTCCTTGTTGTTCCCATCCTCTTCCTGTCCCAGCCTGTGTTGGAAGCTGGCTCCTGCCCCACCCAAGCATAAAGGGGATAAGAGAAGGAGGGCTGACATTAAATCATTCCTATGGTAATGTCAGGAAAATTAATCCACAAACACCAGAGGTTTATGTCCAAAGAGGAGACAGAGGAGTCTTTTTACTTTATTCGAATAAAGGGAGAGGCCATGGGGCATTCACCTGGAGTCTCTCAAATTCTTGGAGGACACAGCCTCCTTTTTATCCCAATTTCCCAGCCGCATTTCCCTCTCTCTTTCCCCATTGGCTGAGGTACTTGAGAGGTACAGACTTCCCAGAACGCCGATACCGAGGATTCCCCCCTAATGTATAACCCTACCTTTAAATTTTTAATTCTTATGGAATTTATGGTTTTCACCCATTGTTTCATTCACCTTTCAATATCCAATTTCATTTATCTGCAAGCCTACAGTTTGTTTGCAAAAGCTAATATCTTTTTTTCCATTCATCAATCAGTGGAATCCTTCCTATTGTTTCTTTTATCTCTCAGTGCTAGCTTTATCTACCAGCAGACCCACAGCTTGTGTGTAAAGACAAATCATTCTTCATCATTCCTCTCAGTAACAAAACGTGGTCCTGGGGGCTCCATCAGCTCTGCTCCTCTCCAGGGTGGGCACTGCTTTCCAGGCGGAAGGAGACATTCCTTACCTGCAAGGAGACATTCGCACTTTGGTGCTGATTACCCTGGAAAGGGGAAAAGGGGATCCACACATGATCACATTGGCTGTAGTACTGGGCCTACTCAAAAGGTGTGTAAAGAAAGCATCCACAGAGGGCAAAGGGACGTTTCCCTATGGGAAAAGTATTCCTGAGAGTCTCACAACTCACTCTGACACACAGCACCCTTCCTCCTGCTCTTCCAACCCACATCACTAAACTTAGCCAGCCCCTGTGTACTCTGTTTCTCCTCTTATGCACCACCTTCTTCTGGAATTCGGGGGCTTCTTTTTTTTTCTGAAGAGTTTCAAGATGCTGCAACTGTGAACGAGCCAGTCCTTCAGCCACTGTGCACTGCTGCAGCTGTGACACTTTATTTGCAAGCCTCTGCTCTGATCCAGGGGCATGGGTTATCTTGACCTTCACAGATCCACTTTGGTTGAAGAAATAAAAAATCAGCCAAGAGAATACCTACTTTGATCAATAAAAAATCAGAAAAGATTGGCACGTATCTTTAAGAAAATGAAGACAGCCTTCCCAAAAACTGCATCTGTCCCTCTGGGATTCCCAGATCCTGAGAATTCCAGGCCATGTGAGTAGAAGTGCAGCTCTTGTAAGGATGTGTGATAAATGTTCACACCAAGCAGCAGGGACGATGCCCTTCCCCAGTGATTGTTATTCCAAGGGTTTGGACATGGCTGCTCCATGGCTTACAGCAGCTGGCAAGGGCTTTTTATCCCCATAAACTGTAGCTCAGGCAATTTTTCCAGTGTGTTCACAGCATATCAACGTACAGCCTTCAGTTGAGATCACAATATGCTCTACATCCATTTAACATCTATTTCCAGAGGTTGCCACACTGCAGAGTTAGCTTTTCCTTTACAAAGCACTCAGGCAAAATATGCTCCAGGGTCTGAAAACCTGCACTGCTCTGGAAGGGGTTCAGCGGGGTCGTTGTTACCATTCCCAGGCACGTGGGAATTTCAGAGTCTTTTCCAAACCTCTGAAAAGTACCAACACCCAAACTGCCGACAAGATGACCTGAATTAGTCAGGAATCTCGTCCATCCCAGACACTTGCTCTGTTAGCTGTTACTCCCTATATAAGGGACAAATATAGGCGCCTCATTCTCACCCTTGAATCACATCTGATTTTCAAAGTGTTCATCTCCCAGCTCATTTCGGTCCATAGACAATTAGATTTTCTCAAGCAGACCCCAGGAAATGGGCCATGTCCTTCTAATACCTGGCACAAATAGGCAAGAGGCTGGGAAAATCGCGTTATCAAGCAAACAAAAGAAGGTGCAAAGGAAAGAGCTGACGTTTCACAGGTGCTGCTGCCTCATTTCACACCTCTTTAGCTTACCTCCGAGACAGCAGTACCCTTTGGAGGTAAGAACTGGTTTTAACCCCCTGCAGGATGATTTCTCAACCTGAGCTCATTCCCTAAACCCTTCCAACTGCAATGGGAAGTCCAGCTCCAGAGCAAAGCCTTGTTATGCGACCCTCGGTCTAAACACCCAACATTTTACAGAATCCAGAGCTGAAAGGTGTAGCCTGAGCCCTCCTCAGCCTGCTGCATCCACGGCCAGGGAGCCTCCTGTCTTCCCGCATGTGCCATGTTCTGACCTTTGCACCAAGTGCTCCACTAGCCCAAAAGTGGCACACACACACACACCAAGCTGGATCTGTGCTGCACATGGCACTCTGTGCTCCACTGGTCACAGGGATAGACTAGGGATGGGGAGCCACCAGGAAAAATGAACAGAGCAGCAAATTTTCTTTCCCGACCTTTAGCTGGAAGTAGGAGTGCTCAGGACCAGACGCACACTATCTACCACATCAAAACAGAGTGAGGAATGACAGCCCGTAGGATTTGACCTTGTTAATCCAGCTATTTAGTAGAATTTTTAATTAGCAATTGTAGGTGAGCCTGCACTGATACACCTGCTCAATACCCAAGCAATCCTAACAGGACATTTTTTGCAGCCACTTCAGGACCACTTCTGGTCTAGAAACACAGCAAAATTCCCATGACATTCCAGTGAAAACAACTGCTTAGGAAGGCAGTTTATATGCGAGGGCAAAAAAACAAGCAGGCTCTTTTGTAGGCATTGGCATACTGATTAAAGTGCCATGGATCTTGCCTTAGGGTGCTCACTGCAGCTGCCCGTTTGGCACAGACAGCCTGTGTGGAAAAGGGCTGGAATGGGCTTGTGCTGCTGCTCTGCCACTGCAGAGATGGAAGTGGTTGGGTTCAATGACTGCCACAGAGGTAGGCCAGCAATCCCTCTTCGCCTCATGGAGGCGATTCCCCCACTCACAGAATCACAGAGTGGTCTGGGTTGGAAAGGACCTTAAAGATCATTTTGTTCCAGCTCCCTGCCAGGGGCAGAGCCACCTTCCACTAGACCAGCTTGCTCAAAGCCCTATCCAGCCTGAACATTTGGCTTTGAACACTTTCAAGGATTGGGAAGCCACAGCTTCTCTGGGCAACCTGTGCCAGGGCCTCACCACCCTCACATACAGAATTTCTTCCCAATATCTAATCTAAATCTGTCCCCTTTTAGTTTAAAACTAATCCTCCTTGCCCTATCACTGTCTGCTCATATACAGAATCAGACTCCCTCCTTTTTATGAACTCACTATAAATACTGAAAGACCACAATAAGGTCTCCCCAGAACCTTCTCCAGGCTGAAGAACTGCAGCTCTCAGCCTGTCTCTACAGCAAAGGTGTTCCTGTCCCTGCACCATCTTTGTGGCCTCCTCTGGACCTGCTCCAGCAGGTCCCCTACTTTCTTTTGCTGTGGACCCCAAATCTGGATCCAGCACCGCAGGGGGGTCTCGTGAGGGCAGAGTAGAGTGGGAGAATCACCTCCCTTGGCCTGCTGGACACCCGCCTTTTTTGAAGCCCACAATATGGGGGGTTCCTGGGCTGCCAGTGCACATGGCCAGCTCATGTCCAGCAGCATCCCCAAGTCTTTCTCTGCAGGGCTGCTCTCAGTAAATTCTTCTTCCAGTCTGTGCTCATGTGTGGAATTGCCCCAACCCAGGTGCAGCACCTTGCACTTGGCCTTGTTGAACCTCGTGAAGTTCTTGTGGCTTCACTTCCCAGGCTTGCTCAGGTCCCTCTGCATGGTCCTGTCCTTCCATAGTGTCACTTGCCCTGCTCAGCTCCCTGTCCCCTCAAACGTGCTGAGGGTGAGCTGGATCCACTGTCTGTGCCATTGGGGAAGCCATGCAAGAGCCCCGGGACCAAGGCAGAGCCCTGAGGGACACCCCTCGTCCCTGGCCTGCAGCTGGACATGGAGCCAGTGCCCACAACTCCCTGGCTGTCTCCAGCCAAGATCCATTTCAACATGGTGAACAACATGGTTACACACCACAGGTGCCACTTCCTTCAAAAGAACTTCTTTTACACTGGGCTTTCAAAAACTGTAGCTAATGCACGCACTTCTGGGACCAACAACTGATCAATTTTTTAAATAATGTCTAATGTTCTGTGTCAGGTGAGGGTACAGCCAGCCACTTTCAGCCTCTGGTTAACAGCCTCTTCCCTAGAGGTGTGTCAGGCCCACGGAGAGATTCCAAGCAGAGGCAAGGAGTCAGGTGGATCCTAGGAGCCCCTCGCTTCAGGCTCCCTCCAGTCTAACTGATCTTGAGCACTTTTATCTCTTGTTTGGTTAAGGACAGTAAAGAAATAAAATTCAGGCCCTTTCAGGGGTAGATGAGACCTGGAAAAATCACTCAGACCTGTGAGACCAGATTACTGAGATTGCAGCACCACAGTTCTAAAGTCTCCTGGCCTCTGCTGGGTGACCCCGGCCTCCCTTTGGAATCTCTCTGGGATCAGGCTGGAGAGTGTCTGCAGTCTGGAGCTGGGGGGGAGCAAGGTGTGAGACCCCAGGTCCCTTGGCAGCTGCCTGGGCTCCTCCACAGGGTCCATGGGGAGGCTTTTGGCCATTCAGTACAACAAGAGGCAAAACGGGCCAGAGAACTGAAATCAGCAGTGCACATCTGGGCCCAGCGAGTGCCAGGGGCTGCAGGAAAGCTGCTCCAGCTGCAGTGGTAAAAAACTTTACAGCAGCATCAATGAATGCACGGGGAGAGTGCCTAATTTGGGCTAAATGGCTGAGTAGCCTTATGCCAGCTGGGCTTCAGCTGCCTTTCCCTAGCACAGTTCAGGTTTCTTCTTTGTGACACTGTCACCCTCCAGCTCTCTCATACCAACACAGTTGACAGGAACCAGTGCTCTTGCTTGTGGTTGTTTTAAACAGAGTCTAATCTTGTGGGAAATCTGCTGTCTAGTATTACTCCAGCATCCAGTATTGCTCTGCTCTGAAATCTCATTCCACAACTGGGCTCCTGGGAAACTCCTTTTGTCTCTTGCTAATCCAGAGTACAGTAGATCCTTCCCAGGACCCAGGCAGTGGAACACCCGAATGGACATTTCAACAGCCATCCAGTGTTGCGTGGGTTTCCTGTAACAGATTTACACCCCAAGTGTTACTTCCTGAGCTGGTGTTACTTCAGCTAGAGCTGCTTCACAGTGCTAAACCCAGTGCTGTAAATATTATTGATCTTGGGCCCGGGCTCTGCAAAAACATATTTCTGCTGGGTGTTGTGAACATTTACTTCTTGCTAAACTCCAGGGAAATGCTTTAAGAGCATATAGCTTAGCAACAATACTGACCCTTTTTTTTTTTCCCTCATTGCTTCCTTAGTCAGGTGGCAGCAAAGTCTGTTGTTGCAGTGACTGCCCTGAAATTAAGAGCTAAAACAACAATGGGAAGAATTCACATGAGGCACCGCAGCTCCTGAGCTGCGTCAGAGCCAGCAGCTTTGATGCCTGTGCTTTCACAGGGCTGACTCAACAGATCGATTAGATCTGCATCAGCCATCCCGCAAGTCATAATTGGAAAATAATATTTTCACAGGATTAGAGCTTTTTCTTCAAAAATAAGCAGCTTGACTTTGGGTAAAATTTTCCAAGGCATTTATGTGATGCAGAGAGCAGGGCCTGGCTTTAGCTCAGGTCATCAGCAGCTTACCTGGCTCTGAAGGGTGATGGTGGCAGTGGAGAAATGAGAGCCTGGTGAGCTCAGACTTCACCTCAGGCTGCCCCTCTGAACCTGTTTGCCGGCAGGTTTCCACTGCCATTGCTTTTACAGCTGTAACTCCCCCTCTGCCTCTTCACCTGTGGTAACTAAGGCCACAAATACAGCTGCACGTGCAGGTTTGTCTGCCGTGCCTGTTGTACATCTGTGTGTTCACACCAGACGGGGACAGGACCGGCCCCCACCTCCTGCTCACGTCGGGAGTGATTTGTGCGAAGGCAGGATGAGCACACAGCACGGACACCTGGACAGTGCAGGGCAGAGGGAAGCCTTGGGAGCTAAGCTAAACCCCATGGCAAAACTGCAGTCCCCTTGCCCAGCTCCGGCTCTGGGGAAGCAGGAGGGGTTCCACGCAGTCTCCATGGAGCTCACTGGCTTCAAGAGGGGCTGCTGGCAGTCACAGGATGCTGCTGGGAGCCAGGAGAGCAGAGCTCACACACCACAGCCACTCTTGGCCAAGCACTCCACCACACAAAGCAAGGGGCTCCTGTTTTCACCCTGTGAGCTCCTGAGGGGATTCCCATCCCCTCTCAGGATCTCTCTGCAACCATCCTGCTTCTCTCTCTGCACCAGGAGGTGTCACCTCAACTCAGGAGGCTGGTCTGGTAACACTTTCCCAAGGGCTGCCATGCCAGCAGCTTTTCCCAAGATGTCCCTCCCTCCTCCCCCTAAGTGAATCCCACACCTGTGTCCTCTCACAAGCATCTTCTGTTCCCCCAGGTTCCCCACAGCTCCAAGATGACAGAGCAGGCCCCCTGGCATCACCCAACATCTCTGTACTGAGGTGACTGCAGGCAGCACGACCCTTGGCACCTTGTTTCACACGCCAGCAAGAGAGATGGAGGCATAAAATTCCTGGTGGGATGCACATTCCTCTGCTGCTCAGAGGGCTCCTGGTGGGGACAGGACAGCAGCAGCTGCACTGGGGAGAGTCCACGCTGCAGAAACCATCCCGCTGAAGCAAATCTCCTGCTTCTGCAGTGCAGGGGTCACTCACAACGCTGCTCTGGGCTCCGCTGTCCCCTCGATGCTCACCCGCAGCGCCTCACGCCATCAGCAGGATCCTGGTGGGAAACGCTGCCCCGGATAATGCCCAGCCCAGTTCCTGCCAAGGCTGCAGCGCTGCCGGCTCTGAGCCCTTCCAGCCGAACGCCAGCGGAGGGAGCCCCAGCAAAGCGAATGGAAAGCTCCTGCATCCACCTGAAAGTGCCCGAGCACCCCCAGCGCCTCCGGCGATTGTCTCCTGCGGGGGTCTTGGAAAGCAGCACCTCTGCTGTCAGGAGGGCTCCGTCACACACCTCAGGCTGTTTCTTTACTAAACCACAGGGCAGAGCGATGCAGAAAAGCTTCAGAGCCCCCACGGAGTACCCGAGTACCTGAGCCACAGCCTCTTCACCTGCACCTCCTACCCTCGCCTGGTCCAGGACGTCTCCCAGTGGATTTGGGGGAGGCTTGTCTGAGCCGGGGAAGCAGCAATGAGCCTGTTGTGGGTGTACCGTGCCTTGTCTTTCTGCAGGCTGTTACGACTGGGCTCTTTCCCTGAACAAAGAAATTTTCTGTAAATATATTTCAGGATAAGTCTGGCACCATCCCTTTTTTTGTGGCTGTGGAGCTATGAACAGAGTTCAACTGCAGACAGCAAAGGGAATGTGCAGGAGGTTTTCCCCCCTCAACAACTATCTCTGATACCCCTGCTCTGGTTCTCTGGCAGAAAGAAACACCTGCTATTTTTAGATCTAATATTTGCTGATAAAAAAGCTCCACTGTTTAGAGTACAGTCCCATGATGAACAACCTGGCTGCTACAGAAAGGGAGAAGCCTTCTATCTTTCTCTTTCTGCCCCATCCTTCCTGATTTCCCTCCCTCCTCCTGCTGTGTGCTCCCATCTGTGCAGTGCAGCTTCATTTCCCTGTCCTGATTGCAAGATAAAATGATTCAGCTTATTAACTTGGCCATTTGAGCCAGTTCAAGGCGCTCACGATGCAGCCACGCAAGTGTGGGAAATGGAACAAAATAAGGGAGAGGTGGAGTGAAACTGCCCCTTGCACCCAGGCTGAGCTCATGTGAGCCAAGGTCCTGCTGTACCAGGAAACAACCAAATGAAGACAGGCTGAAAACAAACAAAATTGTGGGATGGGCATAGCAGATCTGCAAGCTGCTTTCCTGTGTGTAGTGGGTTGACTGCTGGCCAAATGCCAGAGCACTCACAAAAACCATCTACTCTGACCTTTTTTCCTCCTCACCAAAAAACCAAGCTGTTTCAAACTACCACACTATGCAAAGAGGTCATACAGGCTCAAGGGCACTGGACAAGTCATTGGAGGGGAGATGTAATAAGAGATTTCCACCAAACTCTCTCCTTTCCCTGCCTTGTTGTCCTCTTGCTCCTCAAAGTACCTGAGGGCAGCAAGCAAGCAATACCTGGAGAATTTTTCAAAGAGTACTCAGAAAGGTTAGAAAACATCAATCAGATGCTCCCACAGAATGCTTCATCCAAACTGCCCAGGACAGCCCAGAGAGGAATTTCCCTCAAAGGAGCAGCTGGGTTTGCTTATGAGATGGACTTTGATTATTTTCCAGTGAATCCTTTTGGCCCTTGGAGTGTGCAGGTGGATCAGGGACAGCCCTGGGATAGCAGTTCAGAAGGCTGGGAGAGGAGGTCTGAGACAGGAGAGCCAGGATTACACTCATTAAAAGCAGAAGAAAAGAGGTTTTTCTTCTTTTCGTGGTGAGTAGGGTTGCCATCCCCCCATGGCCACAGCACGGCCCAATTGCTCACATTTGGGGAAAGCACAGGGATCAGCAGAGAGAGGCCAAGGGATGGGGCTCACCTTGAAAAAACACCTCCATGGTTTTAGAGCTGTCCTGCCAGGCTGGTATCGCTACAATCTCTACTGACATCTTCTCTTCTGGGCCAGGCTAGCGTATATCCTGAACAAAACTTGGAATTCCTGCCTAGCAAGGGGGGGCTGGAGGGCTATGGGGAGGCAGAACAGGGAGAAAACAAGTGATCTGCACCCAGGCAAGGAGAGTGTTAACAATGGGGTAAAAAAAAAAAAAAAAAAAAAAAAAAGAAAATCAAAAAGTGGTTCTGGAGGAGCCAGAAGTGAAGCTGCAGCTGTGGCACCAGATGTCACTTGTGCACTGAGGCATGAAGGAGAGGAGGCCACGAACACACCAGTGCTCACCACTGAGTGCAGAATATTCCTCTTTCTGTCCCCTGCCGGGGCACTCCACCCTCACTGCCAGCTAAGAGGTCCTGCTGCCTCGTGTGTGACATGCACAGCCTGGTGAACCCTCCATCTGAACCAACAACTCTATCCCTAAATTCCCACCCCGATTCTGCTCATCTCCTGTTCACCTTGATGCTAGGAAAACCACCTGCTCTCTATGTCTCCTCTCTAAAGGGGGGAGGATGGCATTTTTGCCTAGCTTGTAAGCTCCTTTGGGCAAGGAGAGAGGGCTTTTTAAAAACAGCAACGGCCATAATGAAGGCCTTGACCCCACACAGCACAGCAGCTTGCTGGATGGAAGTTCTAATCACATCAAATATTGTGTTGAACTTAAAAACCCTGCAACTTAATTAATTTTCCTGGTTTACAATTGCAAAGCTCTCTCTAACAGCAACAGACAATAAATAAATCAGCAGTGTTCCTAATCAGGGGTTGGATCTCAAAGCCTCTCCAAGGAAAAGCTTCCCTAAGACACACAAATCCCTCAGCCAGCCACGCTCTGCAGTGTCTGCACTGCTGCTTCTCCAAGGCTCTGACTCAGCATTTCCTCTCCTCTTCCCTGCCGCTCACCCAGCCCCAGGGACTGCCCCTGGTGCCGGACTGCTCCAGTGCAGCCACAGCAGCAGAGCACTGCCCTCACAGCACTGGCAGGGTCAGGGCTCAGCCGAGGGAGACCTGGGGGCCTCAGAGAGGCCCTGTCCCCATGGGCTTGGTGGCAGAGTCCTTCACACCAAGAGATGTTGCCCCAAGAGATGAAACAAAGCCACAGCCAGTCCTCCCCCAGACCCATATGGAAGCTGTGGCTCCAAAGACCTCACCATTCTGTCTGCTGTGGTGTGTAGCCTTTCCCGGGGCTGCTAGAATTAAGGCTCTTATCAAAGATCTGCTTATATAACCATGGTGATTAGTGAAGTATAGGCATGCAAGTAGATTAGATGAGGTTAGCAGCTATAGCTCTGCTCTAATGTACAGGGGCTGCCTTCTCAGATTAATTTTTTGACATTACATCTTAAATTGGCTCTCTTTCTTCACAGTTGTGCCTTTTTCCAAGAGGTGTCAAGCAGAGAGCTGGCAAAATTGTTCAAAGGGCTTGCTGGCTGTGGGTCAGTAATTATCCCTGCATATGCACTGTTAGCAAAATCCTTTTAACCTAAGAAACCAAGTCCTGTGCACGGGCCTGGAACTCCAGGTAGCTCTTTAGCACATAGTTCTGGGCACTGGCAGCAAGAAAGTTCTATTTTCCAGCGTATGCTTTAAGTACTTCATGTACTGACCCCCTGGATGTGTTTCTGTGTTTGTTTTAATCTTTTTTCTGTATCCAAGCACTGCTTTCTTTTGCTTCGCAATTATTTTTTTTCTGCCTTTCCTCCTAGCTCTGCCTCTCTTAAAACCAGCTGCTTCCCCCCTCATTATTCCTCTCAGCCCTTTCATCTCCGAACCAGATCTGGGTGTCACCATTTTGTGCTGGGTTGACACCCAGTGATGACAGTGGGCCTTAAGGAGGCAGAGCAAAACAGAGGAGGGGTTGTGGCAGCATTTAACCCAATAGATCTGAGCAATTTGGGGCAGGGAGGAACCTGCAGTAAATCACTAACCTGAGATTAATAGATAGGTATAAAAAAACAGAAACATGGAAAAAGACTGGCTGCTGTTACCATGCCAGGCAGAGATCCCTTCCCCTGACTCACACCACCACACAACCCAGCCTGTTTCAAATATTGAAAATATGTTTTGATTCCCCAGGAAAAATGTATTTTGACGTATTTCAGCTGAAGGCTTTAACAAGAACACTGGAGCAAAAGTCAGTGCAAGTTTGTTGGAAGGAGCAGGGAGCAGGAGAGCTTTACATCCCTGGAGAGCACAGAAAGAACACGGCAGGACATGGAGCAGTGTCAGGAGGACTGTCCCTGTCCTGAGACAAGGTCACAGTTCCAACCAAATCAGGAATTGCAGGAGGCGTCAGGTCCGACCGGGCTTGGAGTGAAACCTGGTCTAGTGAAAGGTGTCCTTGCCCACGGCAGGGGCTTGAAACAAGATGATCCTTAAGGTCCCTTCCACCCCAAACCATTCCATGATTCTGTGAACGGTCCAACTGGAGCTGTGAGCTCCATAGAGTGTATTTGTTACTGCGTCAGGGAACTGCAAAACACCTGAGATGAATTTTACTCGTCTCACACTGAGCACTCAGTCTTGTTTTCTCAAGCAGAACGAGTAAGTTCATTTCCTGGCGTGGTTTTCAGTGATGCACAGTATTGGAATCTCCCACATGCTTTGCTCCTCCACCGCAAAAATTTCAGTTCACTGGGTTCAGACTTGCAGCTTTTGGCCCGTAATTCCACAAAACCTCCCAAAACAAAGATCTGGAAGAACGTGGTCCTACTCTCCACTCTGCTTTTAACTCAAAAGCATGTTTTGCCTTTTTTATTTCTTTCTTTTTCGATTTAAACCCCTGCAGAACGTGCATAGCCGCGCACACACACCCGCCTTTGAGCGAAACCCTTTATCCCAGCACCGGGAAGCCACGACCGCCCGAACAACTCCTCCCCCATCGGCCCCTGCCGGGGGCGGGACTCGAACCCGCGGCCTCCAGGTTCCGCCCCAGCCCCGCCCCGCCGCCCCTGCGCGCGCGCCGCGGCGACCCCGCGTGGGGC
>WAAG01055684.1:76579-100141 GCA_013390105.1 Tichodroma muraria | reverse complement strand
CCTCCCCCCTTCCCCCCGCGGCTGCGCCTTCCTGTCGGGGCCGCTGGGTGCCGGAGCTTCCCGCCGCCTCCTGCCAGAAAGCGCCTCCTCCTCCTCCTGTTCCCCTTTTGTTCGTGTCCCTGAGCCTCGCAGCAGCCTGAGAGCTCCCGCTCTGCTGCAAGGACAGCGACTGGTTATTTCTCCCCCCTCCCCAGGGTGCGGAGGATTTCCCCGACTGCTGCATCCTGATCCTACAGGCTTCTGCCTGCAGCCTTCCACGCGTCCGGGAACGCCTCTAGTTTCTCTGGTTGTTGGAAGCACACACACAAAACCCTCCTAACGAAAATTTGGTCACCATCGGCCTGACCAAACCGGCGTGTTTTTCCACTCGTAAAAATGAAAAGGGGGCATCGATGTGCTGCTGGACTAAATTACTCTTGTCAGCCCCTGGCCGTGGGGCTTCTGCTCTGCTCTGTAGTGCTGCCATTCCAGGAAAGCAGTGTCGGCAGCCTCTCTTTTGAGCTCTGTTACTGTAGCATCCTTTAACACAAAGGAAATACATAGGAATTTAATGCATTACAGTTTCAGAGTCTTAATCAGGCATGAAATTCCTGTGCAGCTCTTGTTTTCTGTTAAAAGCAAACGGAACCTTCCAGAAGGTGCTGAAGTTGGAGGCACTATTGGAAATTTTGTAGTTAGGTATTTCTTTTTGTTTCAGGTTAGAGTTCAGAAAAGACAGTAAGTATTTTATAATGCTAAGTGTTTGTTTTCAAAAACATAATGAAGAGTGAGCATGTTGCAATTTTACAGTAGAATGCTTTGCTAGAGATCAGATGTGCTTTAGTACTTTAATAATTCTCCCCTCCATGAGTTGATGTTGGTTACACAGGATTGTGGAAAAGAATTGGTGTTAATTATGGGAATAATAATTTTTTCTTCCAGGAGAATTCTAATATTTCACTTACCCATATATAGCCCATAATAGTTTTCTTGCCCTTCAGAATTTGCATTTCCCTGTCAAGGTAACTAAACTCCTTGTGGTTTTTTTTCATCATTCTGTGTGAATTGCACCTTTTTGTGGGAGTTTTAGTAGCATTTCTAAACCTGGATCATTATCAAGGTGTCATGAGATGGATCATTCAAGAAAAGCTTGTGGTTTAAAACAAAAAGCAGCTTACTCTTAAAATCATTAATTATATTCATGGAAATGGCTTAGCTAAATGAATTTATTTTGCTTCTGTGTATTCTTTCTGTAACGTGATTTTCTCTTCCCTGAATTATTTTGGATACTGTGTGGGTAGCAGCCTGAGTTACCCTTAGAGTATAACTTAAACAGGTGGTTTATAAAGGAGAGAGGTGCAACTGTGTCAGTTCTAAAGCAGATTTTATTGCCTGGACCCGGGGCTGCATCAGCTCAGCCACAGAGCTCCCAGTATAAATTTTCAGACCTTTTTTCTCGTTATTTTCCATCCCATCACCCTCTGAAACTGATGTAAAGACAAGAATGGAGAAGCAGAAGAGTAAAACAGAGATCACTTCTGTGTGGTGGATCACGAAACCACTTTTGGGGAAATCGGTCAGATACTGACTGTAATTTAGGGGTGAAAGGAATTTACATGGACAGGTTTGTTGGTATGCTTTCCTGTACAGTTTTGATGTGTTTTTTTTTTTCTGTGTTACTTCTTCACATCAAGATAAAGACATTTGGGGCATATGCTTTTTTGCAAATTGATGTTTTCTGTGCCAGTGTGTAACTACCTTATTCATTTTTTTCTTGCAGAGTCAACTGCTCATTTTATTTCAAAATTGGAGCTTGTCGCCATGGAGACAGATGTTCTCGGTTGCACAACAAACCAACATTTAGCCAGGTTTGTTTCCCCTTTTTTCTCTTTCTTGTGGAAGTATATTCTGACTTCTTTAAAACATAGATTCTCTGATACAAGTGAATAATTACCAAGCTCCAGATTAATTAGTTCAGTTTTAGCCCCAGTTAATCTGGGTCTTTGGTTTTTTTGGGGTATTCCATTTACTTCTCCCAGCATTTCTAATTATCTCCTGTCACCCTTAATGGCTGCAGGAAGCGATGCTGTTGTAAGCTTGCCTGTAGTAGAGACCAACCAGTGCTAACTTTCAGGTGAGTGTGCCTTCTCAGTGGTGTTCAGGCACTTAAACCATCCCAGAGTTTTTAAATCACAGACAATGGCAGCACATTCCACCTGTCCCAAAGGTGGGAACTTCAATCTTTTATGCATACAATAGAAGAAAACTAATTAATGAATAAAAGTAATTCATCTGTCATCACATTTGCTCTCTGACCCAGGCTCTTAAGTTTCAAGAGTGACTTGAATACTTCCTTTGAATGTGGAAGAAATGGTTTATTGAAAACAACTTGCCTGGTTGCTGAGGGTGAATTGTCAATTGATATGACAGACTATTTAATCTTTGGCTCGATGAATATTGTTAAGAGATGTGATGTGTGACTGCATGTCTGCCAGAAATAAAAATAAATTTGAAAAGGTGCAGGGAGTGACAGCGTTTTCATTATTGTTATCATTATAAGCTGTACAGTATTCACAAATTACATTCCTGGAAAAACGTATGTTTTCCCTCTTTCTATCAGTGCTGATTGTCAAGGTACACAGATAAATTTCTTTGGGAGTTTTGTACATGAGCAATAGTGCCTTTGAAAGTTACTGCATTTTTAACTACAGCATTTTCAACTGCAGTGGTTTTAACTACAGAGAAAAAGTTCACATAACATCAGGGTCTTCTGCAGGTTCATTTAATCTGCTTAGGAGCAGAGTTGATGAGAAATGTGGGCTGATGTTGGTTTGGAGAAATTAGGGAGGGGAGTACTGTCCGTGTGACAGGTTCAGAGCTATGATCATCAAGTAAAACTGAGTGGGCAGGGGCACTTCTGGGGCAGAGTGTCAAGGTTACTGGTGGATAGGGACTTCTGATACTTAAGCAACAAAACCTCCTCTTTGTTTCTGGGATTTTGCAATTTTTTAATGCAGGTACTGTATTTCAAAAGAGTATTGTCTCTTTTCAAGTCTGTCCCATGTTGCTGACCTACATGGAGCACAAGCTGAAGTTCAGTTGCTTATTTAGAGACCTAAATTTAGGTCATGGGCTATGAAAAAATATTTCTGAAGCAGACAGCTTCCACGGTAGTTGTCTTTTAAGTTAAAAAAAACCCCCAAAGCCTAACAAAAAAACCCCAGAACCCTTACATCTTTATTTTTAACCAATGAAAGTTTGTGCGCAACTACAGCTGTCAGAGCAGCCTTTAGCTTTGCTTTAGACTCTGGTTAGCAGTGCCAGCTGAAGTGGGTCAGCAGGGCACATCCCATTCATCCAGGGATGTCTGGGACTGCACAGCCTCGTACCTGGCAGCTGTGCTGTGACATCTCCCAGGTCCCTGGCAGCGTGTGGGGTCTGCAGAAATCTTTATTTGTGTGCAGGTTGACAATCAGCTGTGATAGAAAGTAGAACAGAGATCTTGCTAATGGGAAGTTACTAGCACAATGTTTTAACCTTGTGTAGCTCTTGCTGGTGCAGCTACTTTACAGAAGAGCTGTGTTAGAAAAGGTCACACAATCCAGGGTGATCAAATTACCCCCAGTCAGCAGAAACACCCTAACGAGATGCCTGTTTCTGGCACTCTCTGGTTGGCTAAAGCATAGGTAGTTTAAACCTGGGCCACGGAAGCACAGAGCTTTGGTTGGTATGGCTGGACCCATAATAAAACAAGTGTGTGATTTTAAATGTGATGTTACAGTTGGTTTTTTTAACATGTTTAATGGGTGGTCTATGTAGGTGTGACATTGCTGGTCCTATGACTTCTTTAAGCTCTGAATTCTTACTGTGACTAATATTAATAATAATGTCTAAGCTAAAGTTACTTGGGGATTGCCATTCGTACTAACACTGAACTTGTATTTTAAATAATCAAATCTCAATTTTTGAGCTGCTTACAGTGATATGGACGTTTGGAATTTTTTTGTAATATTAGTTTACTAACTTAAACATGGTTTGTTTTTTCAGACAACTTGATTTTAAGAAGAACGGTACAAATGTAAGGTTTCAAGTCTGCCTGGGCTAATTCTTCAAGTAAAAAGCAGAAGGGCTAAAAGGATATTGTCCTTATTTGAAGGATCGGAAACATGTGAACCTATGATGCTATTATATTATTTAAACAGAAATTCCACCAAGAAAATCCTGATGCACAAAACAAGATGTAGCAGTTGCCTAAAGGCCTTATGGTCTGGTGTAGCATTTTGGACACTGTGGCATTATGTATTACATGCTGTGCACATAACACTTATTTTTTCCCCCCCCTAGACTTGCAGTAGTGAATCTGGTCTCAAAAGTTTAGGCATCTCCAGAATACCTCATGTGACATTTTAGGTTCCTGGGCCTCACACCTCCCATTTTGAGGATAGCTGTTGAGACAAACGCAGCTCTTTCTTGGTGGTTAATTATAACTGTTTTCATAATATGATGGTCTGGATGCAATTTTGGAAGATACTCTGCAAATACAAAAGGAAGTCTTAAGGATAAAATATGACTTTTAGCTGTTTGCAAACAAGTTGTCTCTTTGCAATTGTCTATTATATGCACAGCAGCCAGTAGAATTCCCCTTTTTATTTTTTTTCCCCGCAGACCATCTTGATTCAAAACATCTATCGTAACCCCCAAAACAGTGCACAGACGGCTGACGGCTCACACTGTAAGTCCCACAGTTGGAGAAATTTTTTTAAAGAATGGTGTTAAAGAGCCCACTCCTAATTATGAGAAAACAATGTTGGCTTCTGAGCTGCTGACATAAAGCTGTTGCAAACAGGACAAGTGACGGAACTCTTCTTGCGCACAGATCAAGAATTTGTGGAATGTGTGCAATTCTGAGTGCAGAAAGGACTGCTCAAATTGGACTTGATGCAGATTCCCTTTTGTGTTGCAAAGTCAAACTTGGTTACTTAGTAACACTGCATTCTTTTGAAAGGGTTAAACTGCAGACATTTCTCAAATTCTTGATTTAACACAAAAAAAAAATAAAAAAAAATAGGTATATATGTCACGTACGGTAAGTCCCAAAACTGGGTTTTCTTTCATCTTAACTTTTTTAGGCAAATGGAGATTTCATGTTATGCTCTAATTATTGTATTACTTCCTTTCCCCTGGGATTTTGCTGCTAAGAAGCCATTCAGTAATACCAAATTCAAATTATTATGCTTGTAATGTGACTGCTGTACTTGGGTACCACCTATTTTCAGAGCTGTCTGAAATCATGCAAAACCCCTCTATAGTAATATTGGTGAATGGAGTGAAATTAAGAGTACAATAATGGAGTATCATGAGATCTCTATTACTTTACAGTGTTAGGTTGATATAGAAAGGTCACCAGCTAAGTGCAAGTTCTCCTGCTTGGGAGAGAATAACCACCTCTCTTTCAGCACAGACTCGGCTAAAGCGACCCTAAAGGAAACCAGTTTCTTGTTAAAATTATTTTCCATAATATAAAGTTGTTGCGTTTTGTATTTCAGACCATTGCCCTCTTGAACATTTACCGTAACCCTCAAAACTCTTCCCAGTCTGCTGACGGTTTGCGCTGTAAGTTCATACAAGTTCCTTCACTGGTTCCCTGGGCTTGATTGTCAGAGCTCAGTGTCGACTTAAGCTGGTCTGCCATTTTAGTTTAACAGATCAAACTGACCACGTTTCGTTACATGTGTTCGAAACAAACGCAAAAAAAACCAAAAACCCCAAACTTTTTTTGTCCCACTACCTTCCTCCCTACTCCCAGAACTATGAGGGGAATCTGAATAACAGCTATTAAATCAAAAAGGGTTGAAATTGTACTTCCCCTATGAAGCAGTGTTGGTTGCACTGCTTTCTTCCTGTCACCTCTCTCCCTGCCAGTTGCCTGCATCCTAGGAATGGTTCTCTGTATATTTTTTGCTATCCATTAGGTTCCACTGTCAAAAAGAGCAGAACAGTGATACATTGACTTCATCCAGAACAAATGTCCTGTTCTGTAAATGTTAAGAGAACTTGAACTGAAACTTTTCAGACTGCATGCATAAATTGTCCTAGGTTAATGCAGCTTCCATTTAGGGAGTACACTTTGGAAGAACACACCATGACTGACTAACCCCTTCTGGCAGCTGTCCTTTTTGGATGGGTGCATGCTTAAAATTCTTTCCATGCTTTGAAAATTCAAATTCCAATGCCATTTGGCATATTTACCTAAGACAAGTATTATTTTAAAGTATTTTTGAGGAGGGGAAGACATTTGGGTATGGTCATGAAGTAATTCAATGACTCCTCCTGAGATACAAATGGGCATAAGCAAACACAACTCTTGTGAGACTGGCAGCAGTTAATGCCCAGGATTGTTGATCAGCGATTAACTGATTTGTCATTGTAATTGAATCATCAATATTAGAATAAGATTAAAAAGAAAAAAAAGTTCTAGAACCAAAACAGGGTCGGTGTTCTTTTCTAACTAATATTTCTTGTTGAAGTGAGTATTGACTGTGTGGTAATAAAGCTTTGTTTGGCTATTTTTTTTTAATTTTTTTTTTTAATTTTTTTTTTGACTGTTGGTTTATAGACTAGTTCAGATTAGTTACCAGCATTTGATTAGAAGTGCTTTGTGAATCAGCCACTAACTTGAAAGTCAACACTGTCTCTCTTGCTTCTAAAAGGAATAATGGCTCGATGATGTAATTTGTGTTTTTGTCACACAATCAAGCTGGACATGTAAATGAGCTGTGTCATTTTGTCTAGATGCTTGACCAGTTCCATTGGTTTGTAGGCTTTCTCCTTACAGATACTTAGTAGTTAATGCTGTTTCAATAGACCAAAACATTTCCAGTTGGGTGTTTCCACTCTCTCCCTGAACTCTCAATGCGCTGGTAACTAATTTGCACAGAGTTACAGCAGTTTGGTCTGTGGAGCTGTTTAGATTTACAGCTGCAAGAGTCCTGCACAGATCCTCCAGTGTTGTAAATGCTGGTATCCAACTCTAGTTTGTCGTGACAAGCAAGTAGCTGTGTGCCAGAGCCTGACTGTACCTCCTGGGGTAGAGCTGGAGCTCTGCAAGCAGTAGGTTTGCTGAAACTCCTGGCTCCTTGGTTTTTGATATTTGTCCCTACTTAAGTATTGCATGTATTTTAAATGGATAACTTGGATAGCTATTTAATGCCTTGTCATTGTTGCTTAACTGTCTTCCTTTCTATTGCCGACGTAGAGGATTAACCTTAGTTTGGAACAGCAATAGTCAATAGTTTTCCTGAGTATTTTAATTAGTAATTGGGCTTCTCACGGTTCAGATACCAGTAGCCCTGGAATAATGGATGTTTGTAAAGCCTGTGCATATGTATGCTTTCCACTTTAGAAGGTTGTTGAAGTAGTCATTAACTAACTGTTGCCTGTGATCTCCTAATTTGAGAAAAAAAAAGTTTTTAGTACATGTCCATCTGGTAAAAAGCAGTTAATCCCACTGAGGCTCACAGAGCCCATCTGATACCTTTAAAAACAAAACAAAAAAATCCTTAGGTGTTAGTAAGCTGTTTCCAGTGGTGTTGGCAGAACCTTGCAAATATAGTTAAGTATTAAACTGCCTAGAATTACAGGTTTAATGTTTGATATTCCTTAATTTGCTATAACCATGGGGGAGAAGAAATTTCTTAAAAGCAAACATGTCCCAAATGCAGAGACATTGTTAGACTAAACTATTAACCAAATGCCCCTTAGCCTCTTTTGGAGGTGAGCTGGGTGGAAGAACAGGAACTGCAGTTCCAGAGAGTGTGGCTGGTTAATGTTAGAGCCTTTGAAGAAAAAGTTTGTCCAAGTGGTAATACTAGCCAAAATTTTTTTCATAGCAGCCTGAAAATGAATAAACTCAGCTTTATTGGTTGGCTCAGTTTCTTGTCTTTCACATTCTGTGAACTAAACCAGTCTGGTTTGTAATTTTAAACACTGGCATATATTTCTAGCATAAAATGCAGGGTTTGTTGTAAAAGTGCTCTGCTTGATCCTAATAAACCACTTAACTGCTGAAGAGCTAATCTAATGGCTTTAATGTACACAGCTTGTTTAAAGTGCTGTAAACTGGAAGAAATAAATGAAACTCATTTTTATACTTTTAAAGCTTTGAAAAATAAGCCACACTTATATTGGGTTTTGTAGCAGCAGGCAAGCAGCACTCATTTTTGAAGTCCAGCTTGTGGCATGAAAATAATCTTAACTTGAATATAAAGCTGGCTTGTCTTGCACTGAAAGGTGTTCTGCAGGACTACAGAAAAACAAAGTGACACTCAAAACTAGAAAATGGCTCTCTGTTGCAAAGCATTGAGGGCTCTGAGAAAAGTGTGTCATTTCAATGACTGTTTTCAGCAAATTAAAAAAAAAAATTTGGGCTATTTTACATTGTGAGCTCTCAAATTCTAGTGGATGTGCTGGAGAAGTGGACATAAATTTCTGCCTTTAGGAAGAGGAATACTAAATTGTAATAAAATTTTAAAGTATGGAATTGTAACAAAGCACTTGCCTTCTGTTTAGGTAAAATTGTTGGTAGTTAGAGAGTGGGACTAGACATTAAATTTTAAGTGATATTTCAAAGTAATTCTTTTCCCCTTTAAATTTGTGGCATACAAGTTTGGCTCTGATTAAAACTTGCTTTAATTTGATCATATCAATGTAATGTTTTGACAGATACTTTGGGGACTCAAAGCTCTTCACACATCCTTATTTTGCAATATGCCTGTTAGTTAGCTCCATGCTATATGGTGTCTCTTATGCTCCAGACGGCCTCTCTAGATTGTTTTGTAGTTTGATCAAAATCTCCTCTTCCTTACTGGCAGGCTCTAATCGATCTGACTCTTTGACTTTTGCAGGTGCTGTGAGCGATGTGGAGATGCAGGAACATTATGATGAGTTTTTTGAGGTATGTGAAGGTGCATTGCAGTGTCACTGGATTTGTCTCCACAAATAAGTTAAATGCATGTAGTGGGTAGCACAATTAGATGGATTCAGGAGAAAAAACACAAGTGTTGATATAAAGCATACAACTTTGTATTAAATATTTCCTGGTGTAACCATTGGTTAGTTTGGCCTTAATTTGACTGCTTGAAATAGGCTTTGTTTAACATCAGCAGCTTAAGTGATGTAGCATTTTGACTGTATAATTTCCTTTTTTATAAATTTAAGGTATTCTTAATTATTTGTATAGAAACAAAGTACCTGAAGCTAGCATCAGGGTTTCTGTGTTGTGTTTTCAGTGCATCCTGTGTATTCTGTAAATGCTGTGAGTGTTTTCCATAGGTTTTTATTGTATCTTGGTAGTGCCGTGCTTACAGATGGCCAAGCAAGTACTAATTTTAAACTCAAAAATGTAAAAAAAAAAAATAAATGAAAATCGAGTGGTCTTGCTCTTTTCCAAGGAAGGTCTTTTTTATACTTAGAGCTAGATGCAATATTTCTGTGCTTACAAGTAATGTGCTGCAAACTTCTGCTGGGTTGCTTTGTGCTTAGGAGGTCTTCACAGAAATGGAGGAGAAATACGGCGAAGTTGAGGAGATGAACGTCTGTGATAACCTTGGAGATCATCTAGTTGGAAATGTATACGTAAAGGTAGGATGAGGAGATGTTCATGTAATCAGGAGGGGTGGTATTTGTTGATTTAGAATTTTAAAAGCTACTGTGTGATTGCAGATTTTATTTTGCCAGGAAAGCTCTTCAGTGTATAAGCTACTCTCCAGCTTCACAATTAAAAGTAAAAATGTTAAAGGAATCCAAAAGAAATTTTAATGAATTTTGAGAAGCTTTCTTGATAGTTAAAATCTATGTATTTCAGAAAGATTAACACTTTTTTTTTTCTTTTGCATAAGCAGTCATCACTGCTGGACTGTTCAGTTTGGCAGAATTAATTTGGGATCTGTCTTAGCATCATGCTGCCCTTTAAGCACATCAGTATGAGTGAGGTTTATATGCCACAGGTGCATTAATTTTCTAAATTCCCAGTTAAACAGCGTCTGTGACCAAGTTAGATTTGGCAGTAGCTGGGTGGTTCAAGGTGCAAACTGGAGCACTTAGGTTTAAAAAGTCATTGGTATCTCTTGAATAACGAGTACAAAGTTGTCACCTGCAGAAATTTTACTGTGTGTTCACAGTGTTGGGGAGGTATGAGAGAGTGTCTTTGAATATTTTGGCTGTACGTTCCCTCAGCTGGAAAGTATTTTCACACCTGAAATTCTTGACTGTGTAGATCATAATCAGAAGTAAAAGTTGTTTTAAAAACATTAGCTGTGAAAAGGCATTTGAAATTTAAGTTTTACATTCATCGTAAAACAGGATCTGATTTTTGTAAATTCTCATTTAAATGAACGCGAGCTCCAGTTTTTATATAAATTTCTCTTAAATGTTTGAAAAAATGCATTACATCAGGATTGTTGGTGTTCCAGAAAGTATTTGTAAGCATTCTCTTGGTTTAAAGCTGTAGTAAGAAAACATAGTATCTTCTATTGGCTAACTTTCCCACTTGGAAGACTAAACAGAGCATAATGAAGAGGAAGATCAATGTTTTGATTACCCTTGAGTCCCAGCTAATGAAAAGCTGGCATGTTTACCCTCGATTTGATGGACCATCCAAGAAATCTGAAGTAGCTTCTGGTTTCGTTACTAGCCCCGAGCCTCAGATGTCAAACAACTGATTCGATAGGAATCTTCTGTCTACTGTACTTCTCTGAAAACGTTGGTTTCGCTTTTAGTTCCGCCGTGAAGAAGATGCAGAGAAGGCCGTGATCGACCTGAACAATCGCTGGTTCAATGGGCAGCCCATCCATGCCGAGCTCTCACCCGTGACTGACTTCAGAGAGGCCTGCTGCCGTCAATACGAGATGGGGTAAAGCACGGGCTTCCTCTTGCCTCCACAGCCTGGGAGGTGTTTGCATGGCAGGGAGGGTGCTTGGGTGTGGATTTCATGCGGCTGAGTGCAGGAAGAAAACCACTTCAGGTACCAGTAGTGCGGAGGACCTGCAGTGAACCTCTTGACTTTTTGCCATCTTTTGGGGATTTTCTCCTACAAGTGAGGCAGTGTCAGTAAATGATGCTTGTAATTTGCTGCGTTTAATATTAAAAGCATTAGAGGTCTTAGCAGACAGTGTAGAGCTGGGAATTCTAACTGTGCCTCTTGAATTCTGTTTCAGAGAGTGTACACGAGGAGGTTTCTGCAACTTTATGCATTTGAAGCCCATTTCTCGAGAGTTAAGGCGCGAGTTGTATGGGCGACGTCGTAAAAAGTAAGTTTGCTTTTAAACACTACTAAAATGAGTAATTTAAGGCTGAAACATCTGAAGGCAAATCTTTAAACTTGTGCCAAGTGCTCTCGTTTTTTCTGACTCGCTTCTGGCACATGCCAAAGGGCATGGAGTCAAGCTGGCAAGTGGCCAGTTTAGAACAAAGGAGTAGGGCTCTAAGAATACGGTGCTTCTTGCTCTGCAACGCTGTGGATTCTGAGGGTTGGTGTGGAAGGCAGGGTTCAAGGAGAAGACTCACGGAGTTACTGGGTACATAGGCCCTACCTGTTCAGATCTCCAAACTGTAGAGTGTACAGGTGACATTATTTGGGAGAAGTTGCTTTATGCTTCTTCTGTTTTATTCTCTTCTAAGTGTGTTTGCTCGTGGCCTTTGTTAGATGCAGGCTACTTGGCCAATGGGGATTTTAGCAGCATCTGATTTGCAGCTTTCAGCATTATGTGCAGTCAAGCATATTTATAGATTATACTCAGGACCCAACCTTTATTTGCTTTTTAAATGTTAATGGTGAAATGCTGTAGCCTGTATTCATTTCTTACTGTTAGAACAAGCCAGTCACTGTATGGAGCTCACTTTTAGCTTCACAGTGTGTCCCTTCTTGATGGGAATTCCCAGTAGGAGAGAGGAGAAGTAATTTTGCTTAATGGTGGAAAAAAAAAGAAAAGATAAATACATTTTATTATATTTTAAATTATTCACTTAGTGAGGTACCTTGCAGAAAGGCTTTTACCACTGCTGTTACTATGATGGTTCACTTGGAACTGGATTCAATCTGCTTGCATTTAAGACCTTGCTATTTGGGATAGGCATATAAAATTTTTGATCTTGCTTTTATAGAGAGTATGATTTTGTAGATTCCTGTCAATCACAGAAGGAGCCTGGGATTGTGAACGTGTTTTTTCCTATAAACATCTCTAACTGGCAGTGTTTCAGGATCTGTGAGGATGAATTTAACTTTGAAAAACATAGATTGTGTTGCTTAGCCACATGTGTTTGTGACAATCTAAATTTTTCAGGTATTTGAGTGCTTTATGAAAATGACCAAATGTGCTTTTTATATTAACCTTTTGGTCACTGTTACAAATCTGGAACTCTCAGTAACACTGATTGGTAGTAGCTGTGATAGCAGTACGTTCTGTGTGGTTTTAGCTCCCTTCCTGAATTTATCAACCTAAGAGGCAGGGAAGATGATTTGCCAGTGCTGATATCCTGGGGGGTTAGAAATCATGTAGAGGGAACAACAACAAAGAACTGAGTTGTAATTGCTAATTAATGCAGTTGATTTAATATGAGTGGACTTAGAAGCAGCTGTAGGCTTTTGGTGTGTGTTGCTAAGAGCTATTCCTGTCTGCCAAAGCAGATGTCCTCTTCTCCTGCTTTAAATAACAGCAGTGTAACCGTGCCTTTCCTTAGGGTTTGCACATCCATTGTGAGAGGTGACTGCAGGGATCAGCCACTTCTTGTACCTGTTTGTGCTGACTCCCCAGTATGAAATTTGGGCAGTATATAAATACTTCGCAGTCCAAATTGTAAACACATTTGCGGCCCAAGTGCTAATTAACCAATCCTTCTAATGACACGCTGCCTTTCTTCTCCCTCATCGCTCCCATTCTTACCTGCGTGTTCCGCTGTGTGGTACTGCAAGTAAATTGCTGCCTGGGATGAAACAATAAAATGTCCATACTTCCTTTGTAGGCATCGATCCAGGTCGAGGTCCCGTGAACGCCGGTCTAGATCCAGAGATCGCGGTCGTGGAGGTGGAGGAGGAGGAGGAGGCCGGGAGCGTGACAGGAGGCGGTCAAGAGATCGCGAACGATCCGGTCGATTCTGAGCCATGCCATTTTTACTGTATGTCTGCTAGAAAGTGTTGTAGTTTGACCAAACAAGTTCATAATGACATTTTTTTTAAAGATGGGCTTCTGAATAAAAAATTTGTAGTGATACAGTATTCTTTGTGTAACTTGTTTCTTGTGGGGGGAGTCTTTTTAACTGTCATTCCTCTATCTTGACAAATACCTGGATAAATCTGCCTGAGGGAAAGGTGGTAAATGTATTGGAGGAGCGCCAGTTTTGGTTTGGGGTTTTTTTTATTTTATTCGGGTATAATTTGAACTGTTGATGAAATGTGTGTGTATATAATATAAAATATTATATACATAGTAAAAATAATATACTGCTTAAGAAACAGTTACTCACATAAGTTTCCCTTTTCTGCTATGCTGTCTGCTTATTTAGGTTAGTTTAGGCACATTTAAGAGGAAGGCTGTGCGAAATGCATTTATTTACTGAGTAGAAACGCTTAGTTACAAAAATGTATGTTTGTTTGTTACCAGAAGTCTGTGCTCTGTCTATCAATGTGACTGTGGCATTTACAATAAATCCAATTTCTTGGTGTAAAATCTAAAGCCTATTTTCTAAGCACTCCGGAGTAGTTGAGTTGCTACTCCTGGCTGCCTATTTTCTAAGCGCTCTGGCGTAGTTGAGTGGCTGCTCCTGGCTGTGCCAGAGTTCATAGTTCAGTTTTTTATAATTCTTGACTAAATTCCTTTCTTTAGCTGGAAACAAAGTTGCCTAGTGCAGTGTGGGGAAAAAAAATATTTTTATTGCAATGATTCATAATAGGCAGGTGAGGGTTTTATGGAAAAAAACCACCAAAATTATGCTCCATGTAATATGATAGAGAAGTGCTGTTGAAGGAAATGCAAGGTCCTGAATGCAAGGATCAAATTTCTTAACAGATTTTTTTTTTTCTGATCTATGCTCTCTCACCTGTCATTTAATGAAAAACGTTTTGTTAGTGTTCAAGGTCATAGAAAACTAATTGGATGCTAGTGGAAAATAAATTACTTTCTGATGGTCTGGAGTGTGATGAAAGCTAATGAACAGGTGGCAGCTTCTTCACAAATACTTTTTTTTTTTTTGAGCTTGAATTGCACAATCGCTGAACATCGTAGGTTGTGTCCCAAAGTGTTAAAGTTTCAGTGGAAATGTTGGAATTCTGAGAGACAGTTTGTACAATGGCTGACTTGCAGTTTCAACTCATTCACGTGTGCTTTTATTCAAAGTGTAATGTAGCAAGAAGTTTTGGTCAGTGATCATATTTCTGCAAAATAGAACTTTATCTACGCAAAGCTACGCAATAAAACACAGCTTTCCAGTGGGGGAGAGAATTTGCTAGAGCTTCCTCAGTTCTGAGCCAGATAACTTCCTAAATGATAAATACGCTCCTTGGTGATTCTTTTAAAAAAAAATGGAAATAAGATATGGATGCATCACATAGTCAGATGATTAACAAACCAGCTTCTTTCTGTCAAGTATAAAACCATTTTTCTCGCTGGAACTTGGAAAGCAATACTGAAAAATGAGCTTTTCTAAATTAATCTGCTTTGCTTCTTAAACTAAATTCTTGCACCAGTTCAATTTGAATTTTGTTCCTACTGGATGGTTTGGCCAACCAGAATTTGGGACTTGGTGTGCCAGGACCCTTTTTGAAGAAATATCACTCAAGCAGTGAAGCCCATCTCCACATGATGTTTTGTTGTAAGTACATAAATCGAATGATGCTTTACTGGAAGAAATTGAGTAGTGTCTGGCATTAAATGACTGAGCTGAAATGTATTTCTGCTGGGCATTAGGAATTTCACATTGATGATTTAGTTCTTAGAGTTTACAGGATATTAATCCAGTTCCATATTTCTCTTAAATGAGATTCAGGATTATTGGTGAGCTAATTTAAATCTCAAGCTATAAAAGGTGAGGATAGTTTTGGTTTTTTAAACAGTATCTAATACAATGTGGGTACTATTTAAAAGGTCTGAGATTTGCTCTATAAACCTAGTTTAAAAGTTAGTTGTTCTATAGTTTAAAACAAGTACAAATGTGTCCCTGTAATGGCTTTAATCTGTTTACCTAAACCCTGTTTCACCACAGGTATATTTTTGCATGAACAGATAGTGGAAGGTTGATTTTTCTCTCTCCCCCAATACAATTTTACTTAGAGAAAGCATTCTAGAATTCTACCAAATGTATAATTTTATGATCTGATTGCACAGCTGCCCAGAAATTCCCCTTGTAACTGGAATATGTCGGAATGGGCACTGAAAGTGGATTTTACTGGGTACTCTAATGGGTGCCTGGTGACAGCATTCAGCATATAACCTAAGCTCATGGCATATCTTGTTAGGTTCACTTTTTGAGACTGTGCTACCACTAAAATTCATCAAATTTGAAATTTAAACTGCACCAATTTGGTTAAACATTTACACCTGAAAGACCCAGGTGTTGGTTCACCAATACAAACCAAGTGGAAATCCTACCTCCCCCTGCTCTTGTTGCCCACAATGTCTTTAAGATTTGTTTTTTTCCCCCCTCCTCCCCAAGGTTCCTACTTCTCAAATACTTCATGGTTGACTCTTCTTTTGAACAGTGGATCTTAATTTATGGAATTTCTTTACCTCAAATAAGTGACAGCATACAGGATTTTCTGAAGTCTGAGTCAATTAGGTTGAAACTGTTAATCCCAAGTGGCTTTCTCTTCTTTGTATTTGGCTCTTATTCTGTGAAAATGCTGCTTGTCCATGAATATGATGTATGTTGAGACTGTAAAACCAAATGGAGAAAACTTGTTCAAAATAAAGCCTTTTTTTATAAGAATCTGACAAAAATTATCCCTTTCCTTTAAGATTGGATGCTGCTTCCTAAATATCTAATGAGGACATAGACTAAAGTTTCAAATTCAATGCTTAAGCTATTTCTTAAGCAGTTCTTTGCCTTCTGTTTTTCAGAGCTGGTGAAGCATGTCTTCATCTAAAATAACCCCAGCTAAATAACCCTCTCCATATTTACATAATCAAGCTGAATTTTAAGAGTGCAACTTGGGGTTAGGAGTTGGGGGGTTGGTTTGGGGTTTTTTATTGATAAGGCTTTTGGTTAGGTTGTTAAGGTTAGGAAGAACCTGCAAATTTCTGTTGTGGTCTGAAGAGGGCAAGAAAGCTCATCTTTACAGAAGGAACACATTTAATTGAAAAAATAGGTAATCAAAGGGGTCGTGACTTTTTAAAGGTGATTCCTCCTGGTGTTGCTCCATCCAGGCTGCAAAATTTTGGGTGTTAATGATTGTACACCAGCGCCTTAAATTGCATCTGTTGTCTTTAATGCATTAGAAGTGAAACTGCTTTCATAGCAGCTGGGGAGGGTGTGGGTAAATAATTTCATTCTCCAGACAATGCTGCACTGAAGATTCCCTAAAAACAGTCCTGGTCAGGAAAAGTTCCAGTTGAAAAGCAGAACTGCATTGGTGTTTCTTTTCAGCTGGTGAGGAAGTAATGGCTGAGTGGCAAGGCTGTTAGAGGAGAGAACATTTGTAGCTGCATTTATCGCTTACTGCAAGGCTGAAGCTGAGCTGTGTTACTTTACAGTCTTAACCTGGAGCAAATGGATTTCAATTTGCAAAAAAATACCAAAATTGCATCCAGATGTCTGTAGAATAAATTAATGTATCTTCACATTGAATTGATACATGGTGCTTTCTAAAGCCATCCACAAGTATTTCTGAATTCATCCAATTTGCTGGTTTTTTACGAATCATAGAATAATTTGAGTTGGAAGGGACTTTAATGACCATCATGTTCCAGCCCTCCTGCCATGGGCAGGGACACCTTCCACTATCCCAGGTTGCTCAGAGCCCCTTCCAGCCTGGCCTTGAACACTTCCAGGGGTGGGGAGTGCACAACTTTCCTGGGCAACCCGTGTTGCACTGTCAGTGGTGAGAGTGTCTCCAAGTTGTTTTTATTTTCTTGTGGTTTTCACTGTGTTAAATGCACTCGTATGAAAAATTCAGCATATCTCCTCAGCTGTGTAGACAGTCCCTCCTTATCGGCACAATGTGCTCATCAGTCAAAAACCTCTGATCCCCTGTTAACCCTTCATGGTTTATTTTTTACAAAATTCTAACCTTAGCAAGACGAGCCACGAGCGAGAGGACAGCACAGTCCCGCTCTGCAGTCCTGCGGTTCTTCAGCAGCAGAACTGCTTTAGAAGGTCCCTGTTTCCCTGCTGCTGGTTTCTGCCAGGAGTGGCATTAATTCAATCGATCTCGAGTTCCAACTGTAAATAGGATGTGTGGGATCGGGTGGAGCGGTGGCAGCCAAGAGCCCAGGTCAGCTGCCAGCAGCCTGGCTCCGGTAGCCCGCGGCTCGTTTGAGGCATCAAAGGCGGGAGGGGGCAGGGTGTGCTTATCTCTGACTGCTCAGATCCAAGGGCCTGATAAGCATCGGGTCCGTACTTTTGCATAATTTGTGTTGTTTGGGTGTTTGCTTTCCAACAAGATTGTTTTTGCAGGACAACTGTTGAAGTGGTGGGATGTGAGTGAGGGATGGGCAGCAGCTTGTGTGTGCGGCTGCCCCTTTGATCCAAGTGCCTTAACAGCATTCTTCAAGCTGTTCCTCTAGGAAGAGACAATTACTTCGATCCAGGTGTTCCCTTGGGACAAACCCGTGTGTTAATGACAAAGGTCTGCAAAGCACTGTTTTCCCAAGCACTGTAGGCCTCTTCCAACTCTGCACTTCCATGACTGCACGTGTAGTTAATTCTGGAGGAAAAAAAAAATAGTTTCTGCTCTGGTTGAGCAGTGAGACAATGTGTGGAGAAAGGCAGCAGAGAGCAATGGAGTCTCCCTGCCTCCTTGTTTTTCAGAGAAAAGTCTTTAGTCTGCCAGGCTGAGGCCTGCTGTGCTTTTGCCAGCACCTGGCTTCATTTCAAGTCTTGCTACCTATTCAGCTGAATATTGGATGTGTTTCAGATCCTTCTCACTGTCTTCCTGGAGCTGTCTGGGATTCTGGCCAGGCAGAGGGAGGGAGGGAGGGAAGGAGCTGCTCCCACTGCAGGTTCTGCACCAGCCTGCTCCTGGGCCTGGGAGCTGTGGGAAGAGGCAAGGGGAGGGAGTGCTCCTCCCTTCTCTTCTCTACCACCCGTTTTCCTTGAGAGCTGATACTGCACTTGTCCCGGTAGGATTGAGACGGAGCCTCAGGGGTCAAAACAGCCCTGCCTCTCCCATCATTCTTTTTCCTTCCTCTTCAGTGAACGTGCAAAATGTTTGCTCTTGTGTTGTAGGAAAAAAGTCACGGAGAGAGGAGTTGAAAAGGGACTCTAGGCATGACAGGAAGAACTGATTTCTGGACAAAGCACCAGTGGAGGGTGAGCAGCCAGCCCTTACTGCCTTGGGGATTGCATGGAACATTAATTATTGCAGTGCTGGACTGGAGATGGGCGAGGGAAATCCCAAAGTCTGACAGACCAAAATCTGACCAAGTAACAGTCTCGTTAATGTCTGGGCCATTTTTTCATTCTGCAAGGGTTTGACTTGTTACATTTTACTCTTTCATGACCACAACAAAGAGACATTTAATTGCCTTCCTTGCTCAGTCTCCAGGGAGGCCAGCCTTTGGTCTTTTGGACAACCCTGGGATCCTCAAGCACACGTGTGGTGGCAGCTGTTACACCTCCCCAGAAAAAACATCTTCAGCAAAGGGAATAAACGTGCAGAGCAAACAGCAAATTATATTCTTTCTCCTCATAGTACTTGCAGCTGATTTGAGCAAGGTTTCTGACAGGCTGTTTTCTCTTCTCTGACAACTTCACTTCTTTCAGTCTTTACTCCTGGCCCGTATTTCTCTCTACCCCCGACTGTGTTCCTCAGGCCACGTCGCACATGGGCCACGTCATTCCAGATGGGACAAGGTACCTCCCCACAGCGCATGGGTGCTGGGAGTGCCATGTGTCCTGCAGGCTGGATCCCTGTTTGCTTAACCCTGTATGGTGTTTGCTTTTTACACAACAGCAGGGCCTTGTTGACTCGCATTGAGCCTGCCTGGCACTGCAGTCATCCTTTCCACTCCACACAATTACTGTTCAGGTAATGGCCACTCAAGCAGATTATTCCTCCTGTCTGGCTGCAAAATTTATCACTAGTCCTTATTGGCCACCTTTTTATTTTCCTTTCTCTTCTGATTTCTCCAGTCTGCCAAAGATCATTTTGAAATACGATTCTGTCCAAATTGTGGCTTATCCATCAACCCAGGACACCCATGCAGTTCAAATAAGGAATGATTCTTTTTGGATTGTGTTTTCCTCCCTTTCCTCCCTTTGTGCAATAAGCTTATTCTCTCCCTTCCCAAAAGGGCTCTGGGTACCACCAAAGCTCCATTGGTTCTTTTGGTGATTTCAGCTGCTGATCACAAAAAACCTCCTCCACTTGATCTCCCTCGGTGATCTTACCACAACAGCATTTACCTTTTTCTCCCCCTCTCTTTGATCACTGGCTGTGCTTCTCCAAGGGGTTCCTCTTCTTGACCTTTCAGTCTTTAGCATGTCTACTCGTCACTGATACAAGAAATCTCATTCTCTGTTTGCCATTCCTAAACAAGCTGTTTTATTTCCATGTTAATATTCCAGCTGGTGTCACTTCACTGCTAGGCTGATCAGATAATTTTGCTTTTATACCAACCCTCACTGCAGCTCCTCTTGTCGTTTGCAAGAGAAAGAAACCCAATCATCCCCAGATCTCAGGAACTGGATTAAGTGGTTCTCCTTATGAAATTGGTGCTGATTTATGGCAATTATTCTCAAGGCTGGGATGAGGAGCAATCTGTGTCCCACTGATTGGGATAAGCCCTAATGGAGCTAATTAGTGGTGTATACTCATTCCCAGCCACCATGATTGATTTTAATGGCTTTAATGCCAATGGCACAGTGGGGGTTGATGTTGCTGTGGAGATCTTTTAAATCAGTTTATCATATATACCAAAACTCCCTTGTAGTGGAGAGGGACTTTCCAGAAGAGCATGTAGTGACAGGACAATGGGGAATGACCTTAAGCTGTAAGAGGGCAGGGTTAGATGGGATATTAGGAAGAAATTGTTCCCTGTGAGGGGGGGGAGGACCTGGTACAGGAAGCCCAGAGAAGCTGTGGCTGCCCCATCCCTGGAAGTGTTCAAGGCCAGACTGTTTGGGGCTCTGAGCAACCTGGGATAGTGGAAGGTGTCCCTGCATGTGGAAGGGAGGTTGGAACTAAGACCTTCTTTAAGGTCCCTTCCAACCCAAACCATTCTTCACCTGGCTGCTGCCTTGGTGAAGGAAATTGAATCTTGAGTGCAGAGCTGTGCTGCAATTACAAATCCCTCTAATTTGCCTCACACATTATGTTCAGATAGTTTCCAACTCACTTGGCGCTGTCACTTGGTCTTACAAGTTTCCTCTGAGGTGTCTGTCTTACACCCCTCAGGATCTGGCACATCCATCTGTGCTGACGATTCCAAACCTCGACACCCATCTGCCTGAAGTTGCAGTGGTTGCTGCAAGGCTGGCACTTCTTCAGACAGAACAGCTGACTCAGGGCCTATTCCCCAGTCCCTCCTGAAAGGCATGAAAGGTATGGAAATCCCTCCTTGGCTATAACTGCAGTTTGTCAGTGCTTCCACTCCTTCTGTTCCAAATATTCACGGCTTTTCGCATAGCTCCGCCTCGCGTGTGCCCTGGCATCTAGTGGTTCTCTGAGACCCAAATCAAGGGCCAGGCCTTCTTAACATCACCATTTTCACACTCTGCATCGCTCTTGTGCCATCCCATAATTTAGCTGCACCAGATGCAAGCCACAATCTTATTCCACAGGTTTTTCCAACTGATGTTTTACCAGTGGGGCTTATGGTTACTTGTGCAACTGTCACTTTATAGCATATTTCAGATATAATTAACTAAGCAAACTATGATTTAGGGTAAATAATTGTTCTGTTTAAGAACACTATTTTCTAGTGAACTCTTCTGTAGTAAAATTAGAATATGGAGGGTAGGGAAAAAACAGTGTAATTTCAATCAGAAATGGTATTTTGATGATCTTTGTGGGTCCCTTCAAACTCAGAATTTTCTGTGACTGCGATACTGTAATTTGTCATTGATGTGGATGTTTCTCTTCAAGATGTGAACTTTTAACAATGTAATGAGACAGCTTTACTACATTTAACTACATTTAACAATGAGACTACATTTAACAATGTAATACTTCAGTGTCTCTATTTATGGCAAATATAAAATATCTGGCTCTTCTCTTGATTTGTTTTTAGTTGCTCAGTGGTTTTCCTGCATTTTTTTCATAAATTTCACCCTGCATTCTAGTCATGGTCCATTTTCTTACCAGAGAGACAGACCCTTGACTTTTTAATGCTGAAACTGGTCCCTCAGCTTTAGACCAGTTACATCCAGTTGGAAAGTCTTTTCTGTCACTTTTACCATTTGATTAAAACATCCTATTTCTTATTTTTCCTATTTCTACAGCATGCAATACTCTCCAAATAGCTCTATATACTATATAGTACATGTGCAGATGGAGACATACAGCTGTCTCAACTCCTTCAATGGTCTGAAACACATGGAACACTTCAGGGTGAATCTCATGTCCGAAAATAAACTACCTTGAACTGCTTTTCTCTGTATTGGTACTTTTTATAGATACAGAAGAATTGCTGCTTGGACTTTCCAGAGCCACGGGCTGTGTTCTTGAGGAACTTCTCTCTGGTTAGGCCTTTCAGTATCTTCTGCTTTCATGCAAGGATTTCTGTGGGGTTTTTTGGGGGGTTTGTTTGTTTGTTTAACTTTCTGTGTAATCTAGAGCAACTTTTCAAGAATTACTGTGAGATAATTTGCATGGAGTGTATTAAATTCACCTGCACCCTGTGTCCTACATCATCAAGCCGTGTTCACAACAGTGAGGATGCAGCTGTTGTGACACTGAGCTGTTTCCCAGGTGAATAACTCATTGTCACATTCTCAGACACCACCAGAATGGCCTTAGGCCGAAGGAGGGTAGGGTTTGGTAGGAAGAAATTCTTTACTGTGAGGGTGGTGAGGTTCTGGCACAGGTTTCCTGAAGGTGTGGCTGCCCCATCCCTGGAAGTGTCTAAGACTGGGTTGGATGTGGCTCTGATCAACCTGGGGTAGTGGAAGGTGTTCCTGCCCAAGACAGGGGGCTGGAACATGAGGGTCATTAAGGTCCCTTCCAACCCAAACCATTCCATGATTACCAGGCTCCCTGCCCTGAGATGGGCATTTCTGGGGCTACCTGCACCTCTGTCCCCTGTTGCAAGCTGAGATGCCTGGGCAATGCCTGCACAACCCCAAGGCCTGTTTAGGGGGAGCACCTGACTGCTGCCCCAGCACGAAGCCTCTCACAGCCCCCTCAGATGCAGTGGGTATTTTCCCCCCAAACCAGAGAAGCAGCCAATACCACAGGCTGTGCTCGTGAGCCGCTGGCAGCCACATGTGTGTCCCCACTATGGCCACTGCCCGTGGGGGCATGAGTAAAACATCTTCAGAGGTGCCACGGCAGAGCCCTTTCTCCAGGGTCACAGGATCAATTGGATTGGAAAACACCTCTGAGATCATCAAGTCCTGCCTTTGACTGATCTCCACCATGTCAACTAGACCATGGCACTGAGTGACACATCGAGTCTCTGCAGGGATGGGGACTCCACCGTGGCCCTTGTCAGCCCATTCCAATGCCTAATCACCTGTTCTGTGAAGAACCTCTTCCTAATGTCCAACCTAAACCTCCCCTGGTGCAGCTTGAGGCCATTTTCTCTTGTCCTGTTGCTGTTTGCCTGGGAGAAGAGGCTGACTCCCACCTGGCTACAACCTGTCAGGGAGCTGTAGAGGGCGATAAGGCCCCCCTGAGACTCCTTTTCTTCAGGCTAAACACCTCCATCTCCCTCAGCCGCTCCTCACAGGACTCATCCTCCAGACTCTTCACCAGCTCCATTGCCCTTCTGTGGACATGCTCCATCACCTGAACGTCCTCCCTGAACTGAGGTGACCAGAACTGGACACAGTCTCTGGAGGCCCTGTGGGTAAACCCTGGGTGTTTCCCCCTGAGTTTCCCTCAGCGATCTGGCCGGACATCCCTGGGCATCCCCGGGCATCGCCGGACATCGCCGGGCATCGCCAGAGATCCTCGGGCATCGCAGGTGATCCCCGGGCATTCCCGGGCATCCCCGGGCATCACCGGGCATCGCCAGGCATCTCCGAGCATCGCTGGACATCCCCGGACATCGCCGGATATCGCCGGAGATCCTCGGGCATTGCCGGACATCGCCGGACATCGCCGGACATCCTCGGGCATCGCCGGACATCGCCGGACATCGCTGGGCATCGCCGGACATCTCCGGACATCGCCGGACATCCCCGGGCATCCCCGGGCATCCCCGGACATCTCCG